>PVKZ01002922.1:0-43937 GCA_004027375.1 Macroglossus sobrinus | reverse complement strand
TCCGGGGTGGTGAACTCGCATTACCTGAAATCCACCTTCATTTAAAGTGAGGAAAGCAGCGCCCCTGGGAGAAGCAGCTCCTTGGCGGGAGCAGGCCAGGGACAAGCCCCGCCCCTGCCCCCGCCGACCACGTGACCCCCAGCCAGCCCGAGCATCTGATGCCTGAAGTGTCATCTCCGTCAGGCGCAGATGACTGTTAAAAATGGACCCGACAGGGTAAAATAAGCAGAACTCTCAGAATAAGTGCAGTAAGGTCACGCGTCGTTCACGCATCGAGGCCCATCCTGGGTGTCATCTGGGAAAGACGTTGTTTAAGGCCAGCGTTCACAGACACGTCCGGTGGCGTTGTCCCTCACAGCAGGCTTCCCCAACCCCCCCGGCTGCAGACGGTGCCACGCGGACAAAGCGCCATCCGTGTCTGCAGCTGTCCCCAGCGCCAGCGCCACCGCCCCGGCTCCGCCTCAGACCCTCAGGCGTTAGACTCTCACAGGGGCCCCGGTCCCCGGTGTCACAGAGGCTGGGGGCCGCTGCCGCCCTAGAGCGAATAGAACAGCTTATGGGCGGCTAAGACCACCCACCGCAGCCGCGACTCGCATAGCTCAAGGGAAAAGTCACCCAAGGACACACGTCATCTGATTCCTTTGTCACACGCCCACCTGCAGTCTCCTGCATCACCCGGACTCGCCGGGCCACCGTGCCTGGCCACCGTGCCCGGGCGCTCGGCTCGGACCGTGAGGTCAGCGAGAGGCGTTGGCTGAGATGCAGACGCACCCACGTCCCTGTGGAAACGGCCCTGGCATCCCCAGAGACGGCTGTCTCCCCTTCCAGACCCAGCCGAACAGCGGGGGCTTCTGCCCCTGTCCGGGGGTGGGGGCAGCAACACTGCGAAGCCCCCCCAGATGAGCCAAAGCCTGTGTCCTTCCCGCAGCCTCGTACCGACCACGCGGTTGACCGGTGCCCATCGGCAGGGCCCCAGGGAGGGTCCCCCGTGGCTCCCAGAGTGCCGAATGGCGGCCGTCGGAAGGCACCCCGGATCTTACAGACCCGCTGCGGGCAGGGCACCCCCATTCCCCTGTTGCTCCCCTGCACACAGAGCGCCTGCCTTCCCCTCGCTAAGCAGACGATCCGTGGACGTGACAGGTGTGTGCTGTTTCACGCGTAACGCGACTTGCACGCTGATTTAAAACTCCTGGGCCGGGAGTTCTCCGGAGGGAGGCGGGCCACGGGCCACGGGCCACGGGCCCCGAGGCCACGATCGCTGAATGACACAAACAAGCTCCTTGGGGCAGGGCTGTTTTGAATCGTGCAATTAGCACCCACAAGCCCACCAGCCGAGGTCAGACAGAACCCCACCTGTAACCCTGGCCCCATCTGCTCCCCCCACAAGCTACCTGCACCCCAGGCCCTGACTCATACGGCCCCTTTCATGCAGCTTGGTGGCTGCCGTACGTAGTGCTAAGATGTATTTTTGGTTGTTTTTAACTCTATAAAAAGGGTGTCATGCGTCTGTGATATTTTGAGCCTGGCTTTTGATTCGTCACATCCTGTGCGCTCTGCGCTCTGCCGACTGTTCTACAATCGTCCCTCCCTCGTGTGGAGCCCCACAGAGCATCCAGCTACGCCCCCCAGAGGCACCCGGGTCTGGCTGGGCAGGCAGAGAACGAACGTTCTCACTCAGCCCCGGCTGTGAGCACCTGTCCCCAGGAGGCGGGTACCACTGCCCTATTGCTGCTGTAACAAATAGCCATGCACTTAACGGCTTCAAACCACCCAACGTGTTACTTCACGGATCTGGAGGACAGAATGCCAGCAGGAGTCCCACTGGCTGGAATCCAGGGGTCGGCCGGGCTGCTCCTTCTGGAGGGTCTAGGGGACACTCGTTTTCTTGTCTCTTCCAGCACCTAAGGCCACCATTGTCCCTGATCCACGATCGAAGCCAGCAACGGGGCGTCTCTCTTCCCTTGTCACGGCTCCCTCTGCCCGTCCTCGGCCCCCATTGTCCGGCCCTGAAGACCCCGCGGTCACCGTGGGCCCTGCATGATCTGCGACCATCCCCCCGTCTCCAGGTCAGCCGATGAGTGACCTCGGAACGGCGTGCACCGTCATCCCCCTGGGCCATGTCCTCTAAGCCACTCGCAGGCTCCGGGGATCGGGGCGGGGGCATCTTTGGGGGCCTTTGTTCGGCCTGCTGCTGGGGCCCCCACCTCGCCCCAGGGACCGTGTCAGAAAGGCCTACTTCGCAGAAAAACTCTTTTATTGCTTATTATTGTAAACTGCAGTGACACACATAAAATTTACCGTCCTAACCATTTCCAAGTGCTTGTTCAGGGGCGTTAAGTGCGTGTGCCACTGTCACCACCCTCACGTCCAGAGCGGTTGCAACACCGAGACTCTGCCCCGTGAAACGCGTCCCATCCCGTCCCCTGCCCCTGGCCCCGTCATCTGCTTCCTGTCGCTGTGAATCCGACTCCTCCGGGGACCTCACGTGAGTGGGATCGCACGGTGTGTCCTCTCGCCACTGGCTTATTTCGCACGGCACAGTGTCCCCAGGGTGTCCAGGCCACAGCGGGGGCCGGCGTTTCCTTCTCCGAAGGCTGCGTGGCAAACGTACACGCCGCATTTCGCCCTCGCCCACCCACGCATGGAGGACGCCCGAGCTGCTTGCTCCCTGGCTCCGGAGGCACTGCTGCTGGGAGGCCGTGCGCCTTCAGGTGACGATGGGCCAGGGCGCCCAGCGGAGGTGCACGCGTGAGAGGCACAGGGCACCGAGGGCCTGGAGCTGGGTGCCCAGCAGCCTGGGCTGCCCCAGGAGGGAGTCAGGGGGGGCTGGGGGAGCCCAGGCACAGAGCTGCACCCAGCGGGGGAAGGAGCCGCCAGGAGGCCAGGACAGAACCAGGAGCCTGTGTCCCGGACGCCAGGGACAGAAGTGTTTGAGGAGATGACCATGGGCTCCAGGCTGGGGATGGGGGGAGCCTTGGGGGCTGCTGTGCAGGGGTGGGGGGCAGAGAGTCAGCTCCTTGCAGGGGGCAGGGGGAGACCCAGGAGCTGGAGGCAGAGTCAAAGCCATAGGGCCCGTGAGACCTCGGGGTGGGGGCGGGGTGGCCTGGCTGCTGCCTGAGGTGGGAGGTGGCACAGACTTCACCTCTAGGGGAGTGACCTAGGGGACTGGGGGAGGCCAGTACAGGGCAGGGGACAACACCAGACAGGCAAGGGGGCAAGGTGCAGTGCACGCAGGTGGGGGTCAGGTCCAGTGCAGGGCCCTCCTTCCTTCTGGAGGTGGGGGCCCCCGTCTTTCTGGATCTGGGCTGGCCTGTGACTTGCCGAGACCAGGAGAATGTAGCCAGCATTCCTGCGTGACCTGTGGGCTACGGCCGGGCGCCCTCCTGGACCGCTGTCCCTCCCTTGGGGCACTGTCACTGTCACCGACTGCTGAGAGGGGTGGCCACGTGGAGACAGGGCGCGGGCCTCCAGAAACCCCGCCCCAGGGGGCCCGTGGGAGTGGGGCTGCCCGACCCCTGTGCTGTCGACACCCCGCTCCGGCTGGGCCGTCACAGGGCGTCGCAGGCCAGGGGGCTGACACGACACCCCCACTCCCTCACAGCTCTGCAGGACCCATGTCTGAGACCAGGGTGGCCGTGGGGGGCTCCTGGTGAGACCCTCCCCAGCTCGCAGCCAGCCCGCCCCTCACTGTGACCTCACATGCCAGGGAGAGCTCTCCCATGAGGGCCCCACCCTGACGACCCCATTCAACCTGACTCACCCCTAAAGGTGCCATCTCCAAACACAGCCACCTGGCGACAGGGCTTCTCACACGTGAACTGGGGTGCACGCCCAGGCCACAGCATCCTCCTAACCACTTTCTAGAAGCTCCCTCTGCTGCCCTTTGGCACGGGAGGCATGGAGGCCTCCCGGGGGCAGGGTCAGGGGTCCCCAGAGTTGGCCTTAGCTGCACACTCTTCCTTTCTTATAAAGGGTTTAAATTGGTCTACAATGACGGAGAGCAGGCCCGCGTCTTCTGGGGTGCGGGCAGGGGAGAGGTGGGGAGAGGAGGAGAGGAATGGGGGCCTAGGGAAAGGTTTGGGGTGATAATTATGTTGGAGTCACCATGGCGACGGTTGCACAGGTGTCTCTGAAACTGGCCCAACTGTGCACTTGAAACGCACGCAGTTTGTCAGTTACACACCAGTGATGCTGTTTAAACCTTGCGTTTTATTTTAAATCTTGTATTTTTAGGTGGTTGCAGACTCACCTGCAGAGGTAAGAGTTAGTACAGGGGGGTCCTGTGCCCCCTCCCCGGTCTCCCTCAGCAGCAACGTCCCACAGAAAACTGCAGAAGACACCGAGACTGGGCCGTGACACAGGGACAGCCGCCCGCTCACTCAGATGCCTCACACACTCACTAGCAGGTGGAGTAAGGGATCGCATCCACCGCCTGAGGCCTCGCCACGTCACCGCCTGTCACTCCCGGCACCTCCCTCCAGGACTTCTCGGGTCTCCTGGGGGCCCTCGCGAGCGGCGCACAGAACCTGGCCCATCCCCAGGCCACCCCGCAGCGCGCGCTCTCCCAGCGTGCGGGACAGGCCCCCGGACGCTGCGGGAGCGCGCGTGGCGCGTCACTGGGGCGCGGGTCCTGCGGGCGCCCCGGCAGGGGTCCCGGCCCGCCGAAGACCAGCAAGGCCAGCGCGCCAGCACGTGTCCCTTCCCGCGACAGGCGGCCGCAGGGCAGACCGGGGTCCCCGCGGCCCTGGCACAAGCCTCTCCCGGGCTGGGTCCCAGGGTGAGCGCGCCCCGTTCCCCGTCTGCGTTTTCTGAGAGCAGGGAGGTAGTCACCGTCACCTCTGCGGCCACCTCTGGAGCCGGTTCCGTGCTTTTCCGAGCTCTTCCCCTCCCCCATTCTACCTCCCCCCACCCGCTCCCTCCACCCGCTCCCTCCACCTTCCGTCTCCTTTATCCTCCTCTTCCCGCCCCAGCCCAGAAGCTGCTGGTTCTGGACCTGTCACCCTGGCTAATTCACACTGAACTCCCAGTCCCCAAATCGGCCACCAGGTCACCCCCATCCGGCCGCCGGACTCCTGAGGGCCCACTCGCGGTGATCCCGCCCAGGGTCCCCACTCGCCCTGCTTTGGGGTCCTCGGGCCCAGTCACGGTTCCGTGACGCTGCGCGGGAAGCGCTACCTCGACGCGCGCGCCCCCTCGTCTCCCCAACTCCCCTCCCCTCCCCCCTTTCTCCCCTCCCCCTCCCCGTCTGGAGTGCATTTCCCAGACGTCTTCAGGGCGCGGCGCAGGGTGGGGTGGGGGGCTCTTCCATCTTCCATTTCGCGGAGAGCAGCGGCTGACCCCAGAAGCCCGCCGGCCCAGCGCCCCGGCCGCGCCCCAGTGCTCCGCCTGCAGCTGCGCCGCGTCGCCCCCGCCGAGTCCCCCAAGGGCCGCGTCCGAGGTCTGCTGCGCTGTGTCCACGCGTCGGCTGCATTGACACCAGGGACCCGGGCTCACTGCGCCAGACCCCCGCAGCCACCCTCCTTCTGTCTCTCGGTGGAACGCCCTATCAGGTGCGCCGGGCACCTTCCCACGCCGCCCGTGTCCCCGAACCGCCGGCGCTGCCCTGCCCCCCTCCGCGACGCGTGCTAGGTGACGCCCATCCGACACCTGGTCCCCTCATTCCTCCGCCTGGGCCCTTCAACTCAGTGAGGACCGCTCTCATCTCTGGGAGTGGCACTGGCTCCCGCTCAGGAAGGGCTGGCGCCGCCCTGCGGGTCTCGTCCCCATCTCCTGCGTTGTCCTAAACCTGCGGGCTGGGCCGGCGTCTCTCGGGCGTCAGTTCTGTCAGTCCTGTCGGCTGACCTTGCTCGCGGAAAACCACTTTCTCCCGAGTTTTTAACCGTCCACGGTGAACTCCAGCTCAGAGGAGTTTTATTCCGAGTTTATTCTGCCAGGAACGCAAGGGACGCAGCACCAACAGGAAAGGAATTGTATATACGGTTTTGTTGGCCCCTGTCACGGAGGGCACAGCTTTATGGGTGAAGCCTCAGGCCCGCCCCCAGCTGGAGCTCTATGGGGACCCAGCCCTGTCCCCACAGCTCAGGCCCTGGGCCACCACGTGGAGGCCACCCAGGTGCAGTGCATCCCGTCGGCCACCAGGGGGCAGTGCTGGGGGCCCTGCAGGACCCGGGGGCCCTGCAGGACCCGGTGGCCCTGCGGGCAGGTGGCGGTCACACTGCAGCCTCCCGGAGGGGCTCAGAACACCCGGCCGAGAGACGTGGCCTTGAGCACCTTTTCACTCAGCTGTAAAACATCTTTTCCCTTGATCATCTCAAAAGAGTGGTATATCTCCAAAAAAAACTTTAAAAAAGGCTAACATCATCTTTTTAGTTGAGGTGAAATTCACATCACAGTTAAGCAGTCAGTGGCATTTAGCGTAGTCACAGTGTTGTCCAACGTCACCTCTCTCTGGCTTCAGCCTTCTCACCGCCCCAAAAGGAAGCCCCACCCCTCTCAGCCGGGTCCCTCACTCACCGCCCCAGGCCCCCGCCACAGCCCCGATCCACTTCCGGCTCAGTGGATTTGCCTACTCGGGCCGTTTCGCGTAAACCGGACCACGTGACATGCATTTTCCGCATCTGGCTCCTCTGCACACAGCATACACTTAGCTCATCCCCGCTGTAGCACGTGCTTCACTCCTTTTCGGGGCTGAGTAATATTCCCTTGAGTGGCTAGAACGCGTCTGATTTACTCAAGCGCTGCTATGGGGCGCGCTGGGTGGCGTCCACCTTCTGGCTGTCATGCGTAACGTCGCTGTGACCGTGGGCACAGGACTCTTAAACACACCGGATGCTTAAGTAACTGGTTCTCCTTCAGACTTTTTAAAGAATTGTAATATCCTTGAAAACAATTGGGAACCATCTCGACAACTAAAATCCAAAGATAAAAATGGCTGCACCCCACAGTGGGTGCGCTAGCTCATGCTCCCCAAGAATCCGTGTGCCACAGTTCAGGGTGGGGGCTGGGGGAAGCTTCAGCTGGAGCCAACCCCGCCATGCAGAGCTTCCAAGGACCTCTCAGGCATGAAGTGCCCCCAACATCCCCCTGTCCACTCAGCACGAAAACAATGAGAAATGGACGGGCTTCGGAATACTTACTGTAAAAACAAAAACATCCCATTCATCCTAACCAACTACTCTACATAAATTACCATCATGTGACATGTCCTATTCTTCTTCCGCTTCATCTGCTCAGATTAGGGTAACACATCCACTCATTTGCATCGTCCTCCTCCAGACACTTGAATTGCGCATCAATCTCTAAGTTTGTTTTTTTTTTGCAATCCAACTGTGAAAAGTACAAAAGTAATTGTCCCGCTAAGTGGGACGCATGTAAACACCAGGGGCCTCTCCAGGTCCTTGCTGCAGGAGACTCGAGCAGGAGGGTGATGCCCCCTGCCCTGTGTCCCGTCGCGTCCCCACCCCACCCGCGTGTCATTTGTTGAGCCATTACCATCAGCCTTTGACAGGCATGGTCTCCCGAAATTCCACACGGCCGGTCCCATCACCGCCCGCTGACAGACAGGGAGACTGAGGCCCAGGGCTGGAGTGTGAGTGAGGGTTCTCACCCAGGCCCCGGAACACGTCTGCGGCCTCACACCGTGTAGACACAGGGACCACGGTGGGCAGCACAGCGAAACGGGAGGGATACTTCCCGGGTGTCCGCCCTCTCTGACCGGGAACCGCTCAGAGCCGTCACGCACCTCTGCAGGGGCCACGCCGCACACCACTTAGGAACCGTGGCTACACAACCCTGGCCGCTCAAACAAGAAAAGCATGGCTACGCCACCCGTGAGGTCATGTACGGGCTCTTAGAGGTGCCTCTCACACATTTAAAACCAGCATAGCTGCTGTGCTGGGAATTCCTGCAGCTTCAGTACAGGCACTAAAGCATCCTGAGATTACCTCACAGGCTTCCCGGGCAGAGGCGGGGCAGCGGGCCAAGGCCCTGCCCCCCACTTCCCAGCCCCTCATCCCCCCTCATCCCCCCACCGCCTGCGGGGCGCCCAGACCAGATGTCATTAGCCAGCCCCACACTTGCTGCTGGTGACTCGCCCATTGAGCAGAAACCGTATCATACATTTCCCGCAAGTGCACTGCTGATTGGAAAGCACAGACCCCTGAGTGATGACAGCAGAGCTGGCAGACACTGGTGCTGCCGTCAGCCTCTCACTTGCCCTGCAAATGCCAGTGGCATACGGCTAGGCATTCAGGCCCCCCCATCACAGAGAGGAATGCAGCCAAGCCTAGGAAATGAGCTGTGCGCCACCCCCCCCCCCACCGCTGAGTCACTCCACCCGACCTCAGAGCAGGGTGGACCCGTGGGCCCTCCCACGCGCCCACAGCTGACAGTGCACCTGGGAGGGGCGGCCAGAGCCAGCAGCCGGGAGGCAGGAGCCCCTGTGCCTTCTGAATTCAGGGGCAGAGCGGGTGTGCTGGGCCGGCCACGCCCGCTGTGACTCAGCACTGCCAGCATCCTTCCCAGGACTTACTGAGCCTCGGTCCGTGCCAGGTGCCCCCTCGGAGGGTGAGCTGGCCCCGGCACAGCCTGGCGGCCAGGCTTTCCGGAACCTTGGCTCTCCAGTAGCTCACCTCAGGGCACAGAAGCATGCCACTGCAGGGACAGCCACAGCCGGACTCTCAGAGCTCCCCGGCTGAAAACAAATCCATCTGCAGCCTGGCGAGACGTTCACACTAAAATCCCAAGTCCCGCATCGTGTCTGTGCTGGCAGGAAGAGCTCTGTGAGGACAGCGTGGCCGAGGGTGGCCATCAGCCAGCAGCGTGTGGTGGCCGCCACTCACCTGGACAGGTGACCCCCCCACCCATCAAGTCTTCCTCAAAGATGGGAAGCACAAAGCCCATCACTATTAATACGCTCCTTGATGACGGCGAAGAAATGTCCGTGGGTCCATTTCGGGGCCCCCTCCCCCGAGCCAGGATTTCCACCCTTAGCCCGGTCACAAGGGATCACGACGAAAGTGAGAACCCAGCCAGAAACACCAGTATCGATATATCTGCTTCAAATGAAGACACCGACTGTTTCCACGTTTCAAAGGGAACGCCTTCCTGAAAAGGCTCTCTCCAAACACAAGCAGGAAAACCTCTCAGCAGCAGCACGAGGCTGGTGAGCTTCCCACACACACTGCCTCTCCGTGCCCCATCTAGTCCAAGAAAGACCCACGGATCCTGAACGTTTAACACAAAGCGAGACGACGGTGGCCTTTAAAAAGGCTGCCTTCGGGAAAATAAATGGAAGCACGAGTGTTTGCCAATGTCATGTTGATGTTAAGCTATTGTTTTGCACATCAGATTCTTTTTTTACCCAACTTCGGTCGTTTCTAATGATTCAAATACGAAAGGTCTTCAGTGTCAGATAAGAATATTTGAGAGCATTTCCAAATGCTTCTTAGAACAAGAACAATGAATATTTCTGGTTTCGGAATACTTTCCACTGCGCTGTCATGAACAAGAGGTTCAGTGTTCCGTTTTAAAGCAAAGCAGGGATTGCATCGAGGATGCAGTTTGAATTGTACGTCTATCTAAATACAAAAGTGAAAAGAACCCTCACTGTGGGCGACAGTCCCCCCCAGACACATCCACCCACAGCTCACACTCACACTCACACTCACACTCACACTCAGCTCTTCCAGGCCCAGAACCGCCCCGGGATTGGCTTTGTGCTCATTTTTGTCAAAATCTGTTCAATGACACAGGATGGGGAGGCAGAGTTCCATTCACCGTCCCAGGCAAACAAAAATGTGAGCTTTGGTGTGAAAAAGGAGAAGTTACTGGGGTAACCAAACATATCCCAACCTCTCCCCACAATCGAGATATCTAACTCCAAAGGCAGATCTCGTAAGAGGGACTGCCCAGCCTCGGGCCGGCACAGGGCACGGCGCCCAGCGGATGCCATGCTGCGTAGAAAGACCTCAGACGCAGACGTGTCTGCAGTCCAGGGGTCAGGGGCACGTATCGGACGACATGACGAGAGAGAGATGACAGTGAAGAAAAGCTGAGGACCGGATGGGACGCCACGCGCCTCCCCTCCCCCCCCCCACCGGGGTGGACCAAATCACTAGGGCCACGTAAGTCACCAACTCTCCACGTCCCCGACGCCAGCCGCTGCTCGCCCTGGAAGGGCTGCAGCCCGAGGAAAACGGAAATGTGGGGACATGGTTCCCAGTTCTGGGTGCCACCTCAAGAACAGTGTCACTTCCCACTCGTAAAGATGTCCCCTGGACAGAAGCAGGCAGGGCGGCCAAAGCCACCCCGCTGTTGACGGAGCAGAGCCCACAACCCCTTCCCTTCCGACAACATGATACAGCCCTCCGCCCTGTTCACAGGCCTCTTCCACAGCTGTGGGGACAGAGCCTCGGGTACCCCGGGCCCCCTGACAAAGTATTTTGCGAGCCGCCAGGATGTTACTTAACCTAATACATTTCCCTCGACTTTTGTCATTTGTCATTGAAAAAAGCACGCTGCAGCCCAGCCCCGAAGGACCTTTTGACAAGTTAACTTAGTTTTTTCCTGAACTGGTGACAAAAGTCACACAAACGGAAAGCTCCCGTGCAGAGGCTGCCTGCCCCCTTTCCGTGGCACCCTACGCAGCGACAGCAGGCAGGACCGGCAGCCGCCTCGTGGGGGCCGAGCAAGGAGAGGCCCAGGCAGAAGGCAGCCAAGGGCGGCGAGGCCCCAAAGCACACGCGCCGCACGCAGCGCCAGGAAGCGCCAGGGTCGCACGGAGCCGCCACCGCGGGGAAGTAGCGGCTACACGCCAGCGAGGTCGAGAGCGGCTGCCCCAGGCAGAGGGAACCGGGGTCCCCGCTGGGCGAGGCCGAGCTCCGGGCGTCCTGAGCCCTCCGCCCAACACGCCCTCCGCAAAGACCGCGAGCCCTCCCGGGGCCTGAGCTCGCCCCAGGACCTCGGTGCGCGTCTTCCAAAGGGACCCGCTGCCTCCCTGCGTGGGCACGCCAGGGGGACACGGGTCTACGGAGATCCCCACCCTGGAGACCACCCACGGTGGCGGAGGGGGCTGAGAGGTTGGATCCCGAAAAGTGGCCAGCCCGCGGGGAGAGGGCTGGGGTCCCTGGGGCTGTCATCGATCCTGCTGCCTCTGATGTCCGAGGCGCCCTTTGGGCGGTGCGGGGACCCCACCCGAACCGCAACCCCCCAACCAAGACCTGGGCGCTTGGGCCCTCACGGTGCCCAGACCCGGGACTCCGAGAATGCGGCCGGGGTCCGGGACGCCGCCGACCCCGGCCCGCTCCGGCCGCAGCGGACATGAGCCGGGCCGGGCGGCGGGGACGCCGCGCCCGCAGTGCGACTGGCGCAGCCGCCGAAGCGCGCGGGTCGCGCCGCCCGAGCCGGATCCCGACCCTGGCCTCGCGCGGACAAGGGGCGCCGCGCGGGAGGGTCGGGGAGCGCAATTCCGGCCACTCGACCCCCGCCCCCCCCGCACCTCCGCGCAGGGCACCGGTCCTGCCGCGGGAGCGCGCGGATGGGCACGGACCGAGGACGGGGACGCCCGTGGCCAAGGTGCGGACCCGTCCTGGTTCGGGAGGGCAGGGCCCGGACGATGAGTGCGGATCCGCTGTGGCCAGGGGCCCGGGGAGAGGGAAGCGGGGTTCGCTTCAGAACCTAGGGGAAGTGCAGAGGAAGGCTGGGGGTACATTCTGGACCCGGGGACATGGGGGCAGGGGAGGCAGAGGGAATGAGAGAATCGCCCCGGTGTAGAGAGGAGGATGGGAAGGAGTAGGGGTCTGCTGCGGGCTGCGGGGCGGACCGCGGTGCGGAGGACGAGGGGCCGCTGCGGCCGCGAGCGCACCCAGCCTGGAGGGTGGCCGCGGGAGGGTGCGCCGCGGGCCCGGCTGGGGCTCCCCCCCGGACTCACCGCCCTCGCTTGGCTGGAACGGGAACCCGCCGCAGGGCAAGGGCGCCGGGCAGCGCCGCGGCGGAGCGCGCGAGGGGTCGGTCCGGGCGCGCGGGACGGGGCCGCTCACCTTGGGTTTGTACAGCCACTTTCGGAACCTGTGCATCATCGCCGCGCGGGTCCCGCCCGCCCGGCGGCCCTCCCTCCGCGGCGCTGCGCCCGGGCCCGGCTGCGGCGGGCGGTCCCGGGGCGCCCGGCCGGCGGCGGGCAGGTGCGCGGGCAGGTGCGCGGCGCGCGGCGCGGACCCGCAGACCGCGGCGGGCGGACTGGCTGACGCGGCACGGGGCGCCGGCTCCTCGCGGCTCGCTGACACCCCGCGCCTCCGCCGGCCCCCGCCGCCCCGCGCCGCACATGCGCCGAGCCCCACGAGCCCCCGGCCCGCCGCCTGCCGCGCAGGCTGCCCAATCCGCGCGCCGCGCCGTGCCGCGCCCCGCCCGAGGCGCGCGCCCAGCTCGGGGACGACCCGCGCGCCTGGCGGGCCGCGGAACCACAAGTCCCGGCGTGCTTCGCGGGGGCGGGGCCCTGCGCGCCGTGTGCTCCGCCGCGCCGCCGGCGCTGTGCATTCTGGGTCTTGTAGTCTTCCCGCAGGCCGCCCGGAGCGTGACGCCGGTTGCTAGGCGACGACGCCCAAACGGCACCGCCCGCAGTCGCCCCCTTGGGTTGGTTGCAGACTCCCGGCGGAGCAAGAGCGAAGCCGGGGACCCACCGAGATTCCCGAGTCCCTCGCGCCCGCTGGGCCTGGCAGCCACTGTGGCGGCGGCTGGCGGCGACACGGAAGGTGCGGCAGCGCCCGCAGAGCCCGGCGGCAGGTACGAGGGAGGGAGCGGTGGGGTGCGAGCGGAGGGCCGAGGCCGGTCCCCTCAGCACCAGCGCCCCCCAGCACCTCCCCAGCACCCGCGGGCCGGCCCCGTGGTCCTCGCTTCCCGCCCGCTTGCTTTCGCTAGCCACGTTTTTACTCTTCTTCCAAGCTCCTCGCTTAAAGTTAACGGTGCGGTTAGTTTTCATCGCCACAATAAACGGTACTTCAAAGAAAAGATATTTGCCCGGATTCACTACTTCTCCCAACGGTGGCCTCATTTGGACCCATAGGAGCAATCACCAGAAATCCGAGAACCTATTATGTGCCGAGCAGAGAGCTGAAAGCAAGTCTGTGGCCTCGCTTTAAATGCCGACTGTCAGCGGAGCACAGCGGGGCGCGGAGGGGTGCTGCAGCAGCGGGGTCCAGAGGGGCCGGCCCGCCCTCCCCTCCGCCTGGCGCTCTCCCTGCCCCCAACAGCACTACTTCTCTGGGTGCTGGGAGACGGGCAGGTGCGGGACGCCGGAGAGGGAAGTGCAGAGAATGGGTTCCCTGCCGCTCACGTGACCCCTGGCCCTCGGGGGCGCCCCGTGCCCTGGACTCTTTGACCCCTCTCTTTCCTGGGAGTTAAGGTGAATCTTGGCAGGGCCGGAGCCCAAGATTTCTTGTGCTGGTGGGCACCCATTGTGGCTTTTGAGTACCAGCCTGCAGCCACCGCCCAGTCACTGTCCCCACCCTCACCCGAGAGCACTGCCTCCGTCAGGAAGTAGCCTCTCACCTCCAGCCCCTCCCAGCCTCTTTCTCCCGCACCCGCTCCACTCTGGTTGTCACCCGTCGCCTCCTGCGAGGCTCTTTATCGAAGTCATCCTTGACCCCAGTGTCGCCAAACCCAATGATCAGAACTCAGTTCCTCCTCTTTCTTGAGCTGTCAGTGACCCAGCTGAGTGCTTCCGTCCAGGACACACCTTTCTCTCCCTGCTGGGAGGGACTGTACCCTCTGTCTACCCCTACCCCCATGCCTGCTCCTCCCCAGTCCTCTTGGCTGGCGCCTCCTCTGCGCCGAACCCCCTACCAGGAGAGCCCCAGACTTAGTCCTTGAACACCTCTACCCACCATCTCCCCGGGGAATCGCCTGTGGTCACCTGTTTGATAAGCAACCATTTCTCCCCACCTTTCCAAAACATGCATCTCCAGCCTGACCTCGCCCTGGGACTCCAGACCCTTTACCTGGTCTTTGCCTGCTGGGTGTCGGATCGATCCCTGAAAGCCAGCTGCGGGCTCAGTCTCCCCCATAAAACCTGCTCCTCCCGGGTCCCCTTTTCTATCGCGAGAACTCAGGGTGGACGCTCCGCAGACATCTCTGAGTCTGTCTTTGGCCGACTCCAAGCCCTGGGCTGCTGCTGCTGCTGCTCCGGCTCCTCCCTGTGCTTTCCAGTTTGAAACTGTGCTCAGGATGAAGGTTGAGCTCAGGACAGCGGGGGTATCGGTTAGGACTGGGTTCGGCTGCGTGGAACAGAAAATCCTAGAATCAGAGTGGCCCAAAGGAGATGATTCTTGTTTCTGTGAAGGAGACCCACGGGGACGCTCTCCTGGGAGGTGTGGCAGCCCCAGTCATCAGGGACTTGGGCTCTTCTGCCATCTTTAACATGTTTCCTTAGATTCCAGGGTGGCTGCCTAGGTTCCTGCCATCATCTCCTGAGTCCAGGAAGCAGAATGAAAAAGAAAAGAAGGGTGCGCCCTCCCGTACATGCAGACTCCCCATCAGTCCCACACCCGGCCACTCGTTGGCACACCCAGCTGCCGGGGAGGCTGAGAAAGGCCACCTTTCAGCTGAGCAGCAATAGGCCCACCTTAGGGTCCGTGTTCTGTGTCCTCAGGAGAAAGGGAGGGTGCAGACTGAAAAGCAAATAGCAGAACTCACCACGCAGCCCTGAACTTGAAGCACGAGCCGTCAGAGCATGACTTGGCAGAAATCCTTAGGAGACTAGCTTTAATCAGAATTAAAAGCCAGGAAAAGAATGTATTTTAATTAACACACATTAGGGATTTACGTGAATGAAGCCTCCTCCCTGGTGGCTGAGAGTGTCCGACGACGAGTGTGTGTGTGACAGCGTTTCAGTCTCCGCGTGTATTCTCACTTCTGTCTGTAAACGACTTACCAAGAGAAGTGTGGCTCCAGCCCACGGCTAAGAGTCCCTTACACCCCAGACAGGCAGGTCCTAATTAGTGAAGTTAAAAATCAGTGCTGACAAACTCAGGAAGGTTGGGAGTTAAATCCCCCTGCCCACATGTGTGGGTTTACACCCTTAAAGTGAAGCAGAGATGCTGAAGGCGGGCTTCCGGGTGGGCGGGACCTGGATGCCTGTCTCCTGCCCCAAGGTGTGAGTACCTGGCTGGGTCCACGGGAATGCACACTCAGGACCACCCGCTGTCCTGCCCGCACCAGGTGCGGGAGGGACGTGTCTGGCTGGTCCCTCCAGGCAGAGCCCAGCCCAAGGCAGACGCAGGAAGGCAGGTGGAGGGCCCCATCCCCGGCCAGCCCCCCATGTGACCATGATGGGGTGCGGGGCAAGCAAAATCTCCACCCTTAACATCCTGTCTGTAAAAATAGACCGTTTGCCTGAGGCTGGTTCCCTCCCTGTGAGCCCGGGAGGATGTGGGCTGTTTTCCTTCACACAGAGGGAGTCTCTTTCCCGCAGTTGTCGTTGGTCCTGAGAGGTCGTGGGGTCAGGCAGAGCGGCTGCTGGGAGGACTGGGTCTCGGGGCCCCCCACAGGTGGAAAATACCCCTTGGGGATAGGGCGCCCGACCTCTGTCCCAGCCCGCAGCTCAGCCCGGGTCTGTCCTCTGCCACACTCACCGGCTTAGTAGACATTATTGTGGCGCCCATCATTTTCCAGTTAAATGAGACATCTGGCCAGCCGTTGGGTGTGTGGAAGCAAAGGCTTAAAACAGCGCTGCTCTGGTTTTGGGGTGCGTCTGCCTCTGGGTGTCAAAGGCGCCGTCCACCGGGAACCTGAGGGCACTGTCCAGGGTCCCTGGCCCCTCCGCACGGTTCTGCGCGGGCCCTGGGTTCTCGGGGACGCGGGCGGAGGGGCCAGGCGCTGGGGGACGAGCCAGGGCCCTGCCCCGGCCGCTCACGCGGGGTCGTGGGGGCTCGGGCAGCTTCGGAGGAGGCACAGAGAGGGGGAGCTGCGGCAGGAGGAGGGAAGGCTTAGCGGGTGGCGTTTGAATCCGGTTCGAGGGGTGCGTCGGAGCTCCCCGGGGTAAGGAGAGTGTAGGGGGGCGTCTGAGTGGATGGAGCCGAGGTGCGGGGCGGGGGGAAGGAGGGAGGGCTCACGGACTGTGATCCGGCTTGTGAAGGGCGGACACGCTGAAGGGACCCCACTGGTCCCGCGCCCGGAATTGTGGGGGCTTTGTTAGTGGTGGACGGGGCGGGAGGGGGCAGGGGCCTCCCTGACCCTCTTCTCCCCAGCTCCCCGCCCCCGGGGATCAGTCCCAGGATACGTGGCCTCAGGAAGACCAGCCTGGAAGCGGGGGCGGTCCCGGGCGGGGAGGGGGCGTGGCCGGCCGGCGCCCCGGGACTGGGTGCGCCTCCCCGCGAGTGTCACCGCGAGTGTCCCCAGGGCGCGGGGAGGGTTTGCGTGAACCAGGTAACCAGACCTGAGGGGCTCTCCCTGGGCGGAGGGCACCCGCAAGGCTTCGGGGGCGCTGGAGGGAGGTCAGCGCGGGACCAGGTGGCCTCTACCTGTCCTTTCGTCCATTAGCTGCGCCGCGCAGAGCGGGCAGGCCGCGGAGGTCGCGTCTTTTCAGTGTCCCCTGAGCACCTTCTCTGCAGGGACCCGGAGCCCCAGGGCGGGGACTGGGACAGGCCGGCCAATGCTCCCGGAGCCCGGCCCCGCCCCCAGTGCCGCCTCACGGACTGGGGGAGAGCCGAGGTGGCCGGGGACCCCAGCATCCTGCTGGTGCCGGAGCTGGGCAGGCCCTCTGTGTGGAGGGCCACCGGGCGGCCACAGTGGGCAGGAGAGCAGGGGGTCCAAGTCAGGGTGGGACCACCATGAGGAGGAGCGGGTAGGACAGAAACCCACCCAAAGCCTGCAGCAAGGTCAGGGCCCAGGCTGAGGGGTCCCGCCTTCCCGCCCACAACCCTCCCCCCAGAACCCAGGGCTCAGAGAGGTTAAGCCACTAGTCCCTGTTGCCCAGCAGACCCGAAACTCCAGCCAGCAGCATTCCACAGCGTCCACAGCCTCTCGAGGTGGCCTGCGCACCCTCCCCCCTCTGCCTCGTGCCCCCTCACCTCGCCCTGCTCGTGTAGCAGAGTGAGGACCGCCCTGTGGTGGGGCTAAGTAGGCAGCCCACCCCCTCCAGCCACAAACGGGCCGGTGCTGCTGCAGAAATGGCGCTCATCCTGCTAGCCATGCGGCCTGTCCCACCCCTAAGTGCGTGGCGGCTTTTGGCCTGCATTCCTTTTAAAGTGATGGGGCTGGAAGCTGGGGAATTGACCCGTCTGGGGGCTGCTCTCTGGAGCTAAGAGCTGGTGCCCAGAAAGGCCAGCAGCAGGGGGCCCCGAGGGGGCTCAGCGTACAACAAGCGGGGGATGGGAAGGGAACCCCTCGTGGGCGGGGCCGTCCTCCTCTGAGGGCAATTTGGGGGACACTTGTTAGGGCCAGGACCAATCCAAGCAGTTTCTCCCAGGTCTCCCAGAGAGGGGTCCCAGGCACACCAGCCTCCTCAGATTCGCGTCTCTGTGACATTAGAGCCCACGTGAGGCCTGGACTCTGCGGGCTGTGCACCCCTTCTGGGGCTCACTCCCTCCCCTTTAAAATGGGGGTGTCTAACTTGGTGGCCCAAGATTCTCCTCACCCCAGCCTTCCGTGGTTAGGTCACACACACACGTACACACACGAGCACGCACACATATGCACACATGCACGCGCACACACACCCAGGCAGGGCACATCGACTGATGAAGGCCGAACCCCGCCTGGGCCCAGGGGCTCTGAGGCACCCCACAAGGTGCCCTCTCTCCGTCCCGCCCGCCCGCCCGGCCCCCCCGCCCGGCCCCCCCCACCTGTGCACAGCTGTAGGGCTGGGGGCCCCTGGGGGCCGCAGAGGCCTGTGGGAACACGATCCAGGAAGTGGGCCCGGGGTCTCTCCTCCCCATGCAGGGTCCTGGGTCCCCAGGGTTTCCTGTCGGTGTTGGTGAGGGTCCTGCCAACAGCCGCCACCAGCAGAGCCGACAGCCCAGAGGCCACGGAGGGCGTGACAGGTACCCGTTTGCTCTAGGTCCCTCCCTGGAAAGACGGCGTACTATGGGAAATGCATCAAAGCTGTGATCGAGCAACTGGACAGATTTAACCCTGGGAAGGACAGTCCCGAGCAGTTCTTGGAGGCCGCGTCCACCTCCCTGCAGGTAGGGGCGGGGCGGTGCCTCGGGGCGCGGGGGGCTGCCCAGCGACCCCTACCCCAGGAAGCAGCATCAAAGGCAGGGGGGCCTGGTGCCAGTCCTTGCTATCCAAATGCCGACGCCCTAAATTTCTGACATCCTAAAAGTTGCAGTGATGGCTGACAGTGTTTTCATGGGTACCCTTCTGGGCCGAGCCCCCCTCTTTGGCTGGGAGGTGGTCCTGGCGCCCAGGGTGTGCATCAGACCGCCCTGTGACGAGAACATGGACAACGAGGCCGCTTCGTCTTCCCAGACCTGGAAGGAATGAGGGGGCAGTCCCCGGGGCTGGCCTGCCAGCTGCCCGGCTCTTGTCCCCATCGGGACAGGTGCCTGCAGAGCTGAGGACCCGGACCTTCGGGCGTTAGCCCCCCTGGGTGGGGAGCACAGAGGAGACCTGGTCCGCAGAGGGAAATGCTCCAGAACAGTCACAGGGCGTGCGCCCACCGTCACCGCCACCAGCGGGGAGAAGGCCTGTGCCTGCTGCAAGGGGCTGGGGTGGCCAGGCTATCTGCCTTCGGTCACGGGCTGCAGCCTGGCGGTGGCGCTAGCAGCTGGGGAGCGCTTATGGCCCCCAGGGAGGCGGCCCCCGGCCTCTGCTGTGACCCTTGGCCTGGGTGGGGGGCTTTCCCTCCGTCATCGGCTGTCTGTGGTGCAGCGACCAGAGAGCCTGGGCGGGGAACGGGGCGGGTGGACACTGTCCTGCAGGAGAGGCCAGGGCCTGGGCAGTGCACATAGGGCCGCAGGGGTTCCGGGGCCTGGGAGAGACGCTGGAGGCCCTGCCCCGATTCGAACTTGGGGTCCGCGCCCGTGGTGTGCCTCCCTGCCCCCCCACTCCTGTCTCCAGCTCGTGCCGTGAGCCCCAAAGCATTTGGGGGAATGATGAAAACAGCTAAGGGCCAGCCTCCCCTTCTTCCCAGCCAAAAGGCCCCAGTATCCTCACGCAGCCCAGGGCACCCCGTCCCTGCGCCCGCTCCCCGCCCCAGTGCCCCCTGCAGCCACAGGCCATGGCTGCCCCGGCCTGGGTGTACCCGCACCCTCTGGCTGTTGGCCTCACAGCCCCCTGGGGTCGTCCTCTGGCCCCAGGCCCCGCAGCCCCATCCCCGAGGGCATCCTGGGCCTTGTTCTCTGTCCCCAGCGCCCCCCTCCCCCCCCGCGCGTGCCTTTACTTCTCAGTGACAATCGTGACAGGAAGCTGGCTTTCTTACCACAAATAGTTCTGGAGATTTTTTTTTTTCCCACGATCAAGGAATATTGTTGGTAAATGAGTCCCGGTCATCACCAGGTGACCCCGGCGCGCCGGCCTCGGTGTGCGTTTCCATAGGGAGGGGCCCACCGCTGGCTCCCCCCAGCCTGCAGCACCCCCCAACGCTCCCCAGGGGCTCGCAGGACTGCACCGGACACTGGCCAGTTCGGACGACACACACTTCCCTGCAGCCATCGGGAAGCGGTGACACGCGTCATCTCTGTTAGCGGGACGCGGTACTGCTCGCACGTGGCGGGCCGGCTGGGGCGGGCAGGCGCGTGGGGTTTGCATGTACCCCAGAAAAGCTCCGTCGAAGTCCTCACCCCCAGCTACCTATGACTGTGATGTTGCTCGGAGATGAAGCTCAAGACGGGACCCCCTCGACATGGGGTACACCGCAAAGCTGATGGCCAGTGTCCTGTAAGAACACGGACCCACAGAGAGGGGACGGCCGCGCGATGACACAGGGATGCGGGGAGAAGGCCGTGCGACCATGTGGGCGGGATGGGGTGCCGCGTGTACCAGCAGTGGGCAGGGGGCTACGGCATGACTCTCCCTGCGAGCCCCCCGAGAAGGAACCGGCCCCCGACACCCCAGCTTGGGGCTTCCGGCCTCCGGCGCCGTGGGAGAACACGTTTGTGGTTTTCAGCCGCCAAGTTCACGGTCACCTGTTACAGCAGCCCAGGCGGGTCCCCCCTCCTGGGGAGGACGGATGAGCCGGGGAGATACCCAGGGCCGCCGCTGAAATGCTGGTCCCCAGGGGCCAGGTGCAGGGAGGGCGTTGGAGGTGGCCAGCTGCGGCCTGACACAGTGGGGCAGCCCGCAAGGTCCACAGCGTTGTGGATTCGGGGCAGACAGCAGTCTGGGGCCCGCCCCCACTTACACACGCACACGCTCACACATGCACGCATGCATGCATGCATGCCCACATACGCACATGCACATACATGTACGCTCACACACGCATGTGTGCCCACACGCGGTCACACATGTGCACACACATGCACATATGTGTGCACTCACGCGTGCACATGCTCACACATGTGTGCACACACATACACACACATGCATGCACACACGCACATACACACACACTTGGAGCAGCCTCGCGGCCCTCCGTGGGGCTCCCCCGCGGGTGGTCCCGGTGGCACTTCACCGAGGACACGTGCATCGGAAGAGGCTCCGTCACCCCGCCGTGCCCCGGGCGCTGAGGTGCGGGAGTCGGGCCCGTCCAGATGCCATTCTCTGCTGTGGTTTCAGAAAAATGGCCGTGGCACGGAGGCCTGGGCTGCTGGGGGGCCTGGAGCTGGAGGAGGGGGGACACCAGCAACGGGACACGCTGCCAGCAAGCACCCCGGGCCGCCCCAAAGCCTGGGTGCTCCTGTGCAGCTCTGGCCAGCCCCTCGGGGAGGGAACCAGAATGAGAAGGAACAAGTGTCACCTCATTAGGGCACGACTACAGGGGACATGAGGATGTCCCATGAGGGGGACGGATTCTGGTGGGTGTCACTCTCTGGGGTCCCTATGCTACTGTTTGAGTCCCCCCCAGCCAGCCGGCATGACAGCTCGGGCACCAGCGCCAGCAGGCCGGGCACAGGGGCGTCCTGGGGATGGGCACGGGCGAGCAGGACAGAGGTGGGGGTGCGATGGGCACAGCAGACAGCCTGGGGCTCCCGCAAAGTCCACAGGGTTGAGCAGGACTCAGCGACCGGGGAGGGTGGACGAGGGGACCCAGCCAGCGGGGCCACAGAGTCCCAGCCTGTGTTCCCAAGTGAGTCAGCAGTCCAGGCGCCGTGTGGGCCCGGAGGCCAGACAGGCCTGAGCGTGCTCAGCCTCGAACCCCAGAGCCAGGAGCACTGAGCCACTCGGCCAACCGTGGGCGAGGAGCGGGCAGGGGAGTTCCGAGCGGGGGACTGAGGAGGCCAGCACGGGGCTGGCGGGAGCGGTGCCCTGCAGGTCAGCCATTGCAGGGGGGGGAGGCGGGGGTGGGGAAGGGCCGGCCTCAGTGCCCAGCCCTGGGGGAGGCTGGTGGGCAGGGGGCCAGAGGAGAAGGGCGGGGGCTTGTGCAAGAGGTTAGGGGAGCAGGGGCGGGAGTGGGTGTGGCTGGGGACTCCGGCCCAGGTGACAGTGTGGCAGGGCGGCGTGGCCGAGTTGCAGAAAGCCTTGTCTTCACTCTTCTGTCACTAGCTTCACAGAAAACCTCGGCTCAGGATTTTTTTTTTTTTTAAAGACCTGATATATTGACATCAAAGATCCAAAATGTAAAAGGCTCGAACAGTAGTCCCCTGCAGGGGTTCCCTTCCCACCCCGGCCCTCCCAGGGGGCCAGCAGAGACGGGGCCTCCCTCCCAGAGATGGTCCAGGCCCGTCCTGCACAGAGATATTAGATCTAGCTAAATAATCGCAAGCCATAGAACTTGTTATAAAGCTGGACGTAACAGTTTGCGTTTGCATCGTGTGTGGCATGCGCCTTTAAGGCGTACAAGGTGGTGGCCCACTGAAACACAGCCCGCACTTTGCCCTCCTTACGTCCTCACGGGGCTTGTCCCACGTCCTCGTCTCGCTGGGCACTCACTGGCCCGTCTCTCCCTTTGCACCCGAGCAGGTGCACCCAGGGGCGAGTCCTAGAAAACACAGGTTCTCATTAAAAATGCACACGCTTCCCCGACACGGACGCCGTGAGCAGGAAGCGGGTCAGGCGCCCTCTGTGCCGGCCGGCGGGCTCCGGGCCCTGCTGCGGGTCACAGCGTGTATGCAGGTCCCCAGGGTCCCGGGGCCCTCGTGTGTGGGTGCAGCCCAGGGGGCAGGCCCTTGAGAGGGAAACTGAGGCAGAAGCTTGGCTGCTGAGACGCCCCACGGAGCCCGGGCGTTCTGTCCCTGTCCAGTGCCCGCCCGTCTGACGTCCAGGAAGGGGCCAGGCGGGTCTGACCACGAGGGCGGGTCGGGGCATTGGGCAGAGACCCGGCGGGCGGAGGGGCGAGCACGGGCAGAGCGCTGAGGGCGGGAGGAGCAGCCGGCACACGGCCCTGAGGGGACGCCCCATGTCGGAGGGGCAGGAGGGCCGCTGGGCGCTGCAGGAGCTGGCCAGCCCACACAGGGCCTCATAAGGGCTCTCCTTCTGGAATGTTCTGAGGCGGGATGCTCAGGCTCTGGCTTCCATTTTAAAAGAACCTCTTGGCACTAGGTTGGGAGCAGGCTGGGGGGTGGGGGAGGAGGAACTGCGGGGCAGCCCGAGCCCCTTCCCCACGCGTGGGCCGCAGAGCCCAGAGCGAGGCGCGGAGGCAGAACGTGACGACCCAGCGCCCGCAGAGCCGGCAGCCGGGATCACCCGGCACTGGGGCTGCTGGGCCGTCCTGCCCCGTCTTCCGTTCCGTCTCGGTCCCTCCCGCGGTCGTGACCCAGGACGGCCCGTGGGGCTGAGTCCTCGGGGTGCGCCCGTCGGTTCCCGTTCCCAACTGCACCGCGCTGACGAGCGGCTTCCCAGCACTTTGGGGGCGCCCGCCCCCCGACGCGCCCTTGCTCCGGTTTGCGGCAGGCCCGTCCTGCGCCCACGGGGGAGACCGCCGCCCTGTCCCCCCGCAAGGCGGGCAGCCCCTCCCGGCCGGTTTCTCTTCCAGACGCTGAGCCCCCAGAAGCAGGCATTCGTCCTGGAGGTGCTGTCGGGGTGCCTGGAGTACCACAAGGCGCTGGCGGTCGTCGTGGACGCCTTCTACGTGCGGGACGGCCGGCTCTGCCTGTGGGCCGACTACAGCCTCTTCCGGGGTGCGTGCGGCCCCTGCCCGGCCGGGGCCCCCCACCCCCGGGCCGGCCTGCTGGGCAAGTGCTGCCCCCAGGGACCCGTGTGCTCTGCCCCCACCTCTCACCCCCTGCCCGCCTTCCCAGCCCTGGCCCCGTCCAGTACCCCCCACCCCGGCTGCCTGCCCACCTTACAGATGTGGAAACGGACTCCAGGAGCTCCGCAGGCCCGGCCTGGCCGGGACTATGCTCCAGAAGGCCAGCCCAGGTGGAAGGACAAACCTTTATCACTGCTCGGGTCCCCACCCCACCCCGCCGCCAACCCCAAGGACCGCGGACAGCACCGGCCCTGTGGCCGCAGTCTGGACTGTCCTGGGGATTAAATGGGCACCGTCTCTGCCCCGGCTTCCCGCAGGCTGTCCGCTCTCATGGAGGGTGACCATGGAGGGCGGGGTGGGGACCGCAGGTGCCGGGAGGCCCGGCGGGGTGGCCCAATGCCAGGTCCGGAGCTGTGCGGTTCAGAGTCCATGGTCAGTGGTCAGCGGCGTGGCCTGCACACCTCACAGTCAGGGTGACAAGCAGTACCTGCCCCACAGGTCCCTTGCCTAGCACAGGACATGGGGTCCCAGCTGCCGGAAGGAGGTCCTGACCCTCAGAAGTGACAAACTGCGGGCCGAGGGTTTTCTCTTTTACCTGGAGCCTTGGGAATTTCTGAGAGCATATGTGAAGCGCTTTGAAGCCACAAAAGGTCCCACTAGCAGAGACAACGTCACTTGTCCTGCTGTGTCCCAGCTACCGTTCTCACGTGGGCGCCCTAGGGCACTTTGGCCTGTGGTCATGCGCCCTAACAGTGCCTCGGCCGACCCCCCGGGATGAGATGCTGGGGTGCCTGTGTGGGGGCGCCCTCCGCACACTCACGCCCCCCGTCCATCCCCACAGTGATCTGCTACCTGGCCACGTTCCAGCTGGAGGAGCTGGGCCTGCAGCTCTTCTGCGACATCATCAGGTCCCAGCCGGCGGACAAGATGCACAAGGTGAGCCGCCACCTCAGACCAGGGCCGGGGCCGGCCCAGTCCCTGCTCGCCTCCTGGCTCATCTTAACGGCGGCTCTGCCTGTAGGTTCTGCGCTTGTGGGTTGGTTTGTTTATTTATTTTTAACGCCTACAGCACCCGGTCTTCCTAGGTGGTCCCCCATCCACGTACTGACCAGGCCCGACCCGGCTTAGCTTGCGAGGTCGGCCGGGGTCGGGTGTGTTCGGGGTGACGTGGCCGTAGACGGGGTTCTGTGTTTAGAACTGAGATTTCTCCTCATGGCCGCCATGTCCTCCTTCAGTCTCCAGGAAATCTGAGTCCCACCCTCAACATCCCAGTGGGCGGGAGCCGTTGGTCAGGGTGGGGGTCCTTGGGGTCCTTGCCTGGTCATAGCCCACGCCTCTGGAAGCCCCCCAGGCCCTTGGGGCCAGGGGGACCTTGAAGTCCGTGGAGGCCACGCCCCCTTGCTGGGCAGCGGCTTTCTGGGGGCAGGTCTCGCTCCTTCCTCACAGCCACCAGGTGAGGTCACTGCAGAGTTAAGGACAAGGGCACAGAGAGGTTCTGTCCCTAGAACAGCATCACACAGCACGGCGAGCAGCAGGGCTGGGTCTCAGGCTGCTCCTCTGTGCTCTGGGGTCTGGGGGGGGGCTGTCACCAGACCAGGACAGGGATGACGGGCTCAGGCCCCAGGAGCACTGGGGTCCTCTTTGGATGGAAGCAGCAAGCTTTTCGGGTAGTTCAGGTTGGGGCGGGGATGGAAGCCTCCACCCACCCCCTCCCCATGCTGGGGGAAGGGGGACCTGGATCAGCGACTGTGGCCCCAGAAATCCAGACTGGGGACTCACACAGCTCCTCAGCCCCCCAACAAGCGGGAGAGAAAAAGCACTGACCCCAGGCCGTGTTTTATCTTCATAATTATCTATGTACAAACAGGAGCAATTCATGAAGGATGGGTATTTGCCTACATTGGCTCCGCGTGGGGGCGGGGCCTATGGCAGGGGCGGGGCTTTGGGCGTGGGGGGGCTTCGGGCGTGGGCGGAGCTTCGGCGGGGGTGGTTGCGGGACTGAGCCCGAGGTCACAGCCCCCACGTCTCCCCCAGTTCCTCAGGTTCTTCTTCAACCCCTTACACCTGTGCTCGTGGATCAAGGACGAGTGGAGCCTCATCCACGAGTCGGCCCACGTGAAGGAGAACTGGATCGACCCTCTGATGAGGTGCGCGGGGCCGGCCCGCTGCAGCCGCTCGCGGGGCGTCCTCGGTCCCCGCCTGCTCACGGGAGCCCCACGAGGGCTGGCAATGCTCTGCATGGGGAGGGGGGCGAGGAGGTTCAGAGAAGCCCCTGGGGGGAGAGCGGCCCGCCCAGAGACCGGGCTGACCTCCGCTGCAGGCAGCCCGCTGGCCAGGGGTGGCTTTAGGACCCACCAGGTCAGTGGGTGGAGAGCCGGCGGCTTCTGCTCCGGAGCCCGCGGGTGAAGCAGGCGCCTGTGACTGGCCCCAGCTTTGCCGGGACCCTGCACAGACCGCGTGGGGCTCCAGGCCTGCCCAGCCTCTCCCTGCGGATCTGGGGCAGGGGCAAGGCAGGGAGCCCCAGGTGGAGTCCAGCCCAGGTCGCTGTCTGACGTCCCCAGAGCACCCCTCCTGGCCTGTCGCCCCAGAGCTGCCTGGCTGCTTATCCCTGCCTCCCATGACTGGCTTAGGCAGACGCTGGCCTGGCCAGAGCCTGGCCCTGCCCTCGGCCTCCGTGGAGAGGCCGCTGGGCCCGAGTGCAGCTGCCCCTCAGCTGTCTGCCTGCCCACAGCACTGGGGGGGCCACCCTATTTTCTGAGGACAGGTGGATGGACTGTTTGGACACAGGCCGACCCCAGAGGTCAGCTGTGTGCAGGGGACCCGGAGGCCCAGGGAAGGTGGAAGCCCCCACCCCACCCCATGGGAGAGGTGGGCCTGGTCCCTGGCTGTCCTCACCGGGGTCCGGCTGGACTTGTTGCCACCTGTAGCCTGGGCCTGCCAGGCCCTGAGAGCCACATCTGGGCAGCTGTTGAGCTGGTCCTAGGGTGCCCTGCCTCCTGCCCCACCCCCGACATGATGCCACCCCCTGTCCACTCCGGGACCAGCCCCATCAAAGCCCTGTCCCTCCCCACTTCTGACAAGTGCTCCCTCCCTCGGGGGTATGGTCCTCAAGTGGGGGCAGGAGCTGTTTCACACCATGCCGTCTGCTCCCCGGGGAGCCCCGCGGTGGGGGACCCCGGCCAGGTTGGTGGTGGGCTGTGCCTGCATAGGGTGGGGAGGCAGGAGAGGGGGCCTCGGACCTTGGGGCCTCCGACAGCGCAGCCGCAGGAAGCGCCCTTTGAACTGCCGGCTTCCTGGCCCTGTGCCATCTGCTCAGACTCAGCGGCTCGTCCTCGGAGGCCCCCGGGTCCCTGTCCCCGTCCTCCCGGTTCCCCACGCACCTAGGACCTCAGTGTCCTTCCCGCACAGGGGGAGCGCGGGGCTCTGGCTCTGGGTGTGGCTGGTGCAGCGCGGGCGGATGCCGTAGACACTCAGTGAAAGGGGCTGTGGGCTCCATCTTCACCCCCCACCCTGGGGTGGGCCCAAGCTCTTGAGGTCCTTCAGGCCCCAAGCGCCAGCCCCTTCCCCCGCTGCTTCGGAAGCAACCACTGCAGCTTCCCCCGCCTTCCCCGTCAAGGTGGCAGCCGGAGGTCCAGGACCTGGTCAGCCAGCTGGAGCAGGAGCTGGCCAGTCAGCCCCCTCCCTCAAAGACGAAGGCCAAGGTGACAGAGCCCAAGAAGTTCAACCTGACCGTCCCCAGGCCCCGTGCCATTCCAGTGCCCGAGCCGGTCCCTGTCGTGGCCGAGCCGAGACCGGTAAGAGCGGGGACCTGGAGTGGGCTCAGGCTGTCCGGGTGGGCGGAGTGGACAGGGTGGGCCCGTGGGGGCTGCGCTCTTCCCAGGGCCCCGGGGGTGCTGGACCAGACCAGGAGCCTTCGGGGACCCCACCCGACAAGGGGGATGCCCCGCTGACCCACGAGCCTGCCCGTGGGTTCCTGCACCCGCGTGCTGAGGGCCGGTCAGAAGGCACGGGCGAGGCTGTTGGGCTGCGGGGCGCCCCGTTGTCCGGACGCCGTGCTGGGGGCCCACGCGGTGTCACGCCCCGCGCCCTCCGCGCTGAGCAGAGCTCGGCGGATGACTGCGCTCTGAGGGTCGAAGGCAGTGCCTTTTGGCCTCGTTAGTGGACGTGGTCAGTTTGGCGAGGTCGGGAGTCTGTTCTTTGGGCTGTGGGCAGGCAGTGACATCTGTCTGTGTGACCCAGCCACGTGGCCTGACCACGCCGCTGCACGTACACCTGCCTGCCCAGGGCCCCTCTCCCCCGTCCGTGCCTTGCCCACTGCTGCTGCCAGCTGGGATGCGTTCACTGCAAACACCAGGACACAGCAGCCCAGTCCTGCCCGGGCGCGGGGAACTTGCCAACTCTCGTTGCTGACGTGGGACAGGCGGCAGGCTTAGCTGGCACAGGGTTCCAGCGCTACTTCTCGGTGGCTCTCTCTGCCCTAGTCCCCTCTGTGGGGCCACTTCACCTGTGGCTGACACCTGTCATTGTAGCAAAGCATCCAGCCTCTCACACAGATTGCACAGTGTCCAGGGCACGAGAGGACATCGAGGCCGAGGACGCTGTGGTCAGGCCAGCTCAGGCCACGTGCCTGGCTCGGATCTGAGCACCGTGACTGGGGCACAGGGTTCTGACTGGTCGTAGGCTCCACCTCCAGCACCTGCGGTGGGCTCAGCTTCCCAGAACCAGCTGTGTCCCCAACAGAACAAACAGCTGTGCAGAGAGTAATGGGATGTTGTTGCTGGGACATCCCAGGTCCCAGCCTGCTTCCACCCCTTCAAGTCTCATCATGGCCGCTCTTCCCAGGGAGGCTTCCCACGAACCCCTCACCTACATCAGCTTCCTCTCTCATTTCCTTTCCATTGCCACCAGCTCCTTTTCTCTGTGGTACCAATTAGATTTTATAGTTGTTCAGTGATTTAAGGGTCTGCTTGTTATCTATCTCCTTTACCGGACCTCAGCTATCTTATTTATGCTATCTTCCCAATGCCCCACACGGTCCTGGCTCAGATTGGACCCTTGGTAAATGTGTGTTGGATGAATGGATGATAGGTGGGTAGATGGATAGATGGATGGATACTGGGTGGGTGGATGGATGGCAGGCGGGTGAATGGGTGGGTGGTGGGTGAATGGATGGATGGATGGATGGATGGATGGATGGATGGATGGAGGGAGGGATACATGGATGGATGGATGGTGGGTGGATAGACGGATGGTTGAATGGATGGATGGATGGATGGATGGATGGATGGATGGTGGGTGGATGGATGGGTGGTTGGGTGGATAGACGGATGGATGGATGGATGGATGGATGGTGGTTGGGTGGGTGGATAGATGGATGGATAGATGGATGGATGGATGGATGGTGGGTGGATAGACGGATGGATGGTTGGATGGATGGATGGTGGGTGGATGGACGGATGGAGGGTGGGTGGATAGACGGATGGATAGTTGGATGGATGGATGGTGGGTGGGTGGATGGGTGGATTGGGGAATGGTGGATGGTCCCAGTTGTAGGTCAGCATCTTCCCTTCCAGCCTTGTTCCTCCTGGGTGGGAACACGGCCCACCCTCCACCCACGTCCAGCCGCCGCCAGCCCCGTGTTTCTACACACCCTCCAAATGCAGCCACACACCCAGGGCGCCTCCTCCTGCCACCTGCCAGGTCCCCAGGAGCACCTACCGGCTGCCCGAGGAGCAGCAGATGCTAGACATGACCAAGAGGTTCAACCGCCGGAAGGCGGAGGTGAGCCAGCTGCACGGGGCCCCTGGGAGTAGGGCGACCGGAAGTGGGGAGGCAGGAGGAGGGTGCTGGCCTGTGCCTTTGTGCCCGAGGCCGAGGGCCCTGGGTGGCGGCCGACGAGGCTGAGCCACTCGCCGCTCCCGCAGGAGCTGCTGCTGCGGGCGAACCTGGAGGAGATGCGCTGTGCCATGCGCAGGGCCCACGGGGGGCCCCCCGAGCAGGTGAGGCCCCCGAGCGGGTGAGGCCCTGCTGCATGCCAGCCGGCTCCACGGTGGTGGCTCCTCGCGGTGGGAACGTGGCTGAGCACCGGGCCCGTCTGCAGCCCCGGAGGCCGGGCTCGCCGTGCCGCTGGGCAGCGCCCCTCGGGCGGGGCTGAGTGCAGCGGGCAGCAGTGTAGGCGAGGGCCCCAAGCCGCCCCGAGAACCCTCTCCGTGGGTCTCTCGATTGTTTCCCGATTTTCATAAAGGAGCATTTACTATTTCTATATGGGAACAGCCCACGATGTGCTTGTCAGCAAAGACGAGGCAAGGGAAGCAGGATGGAGGAGGGTGTGTGGGTGCCGGGTGGGTGTGGCCCCAGGCCCACGCCCCAGGCCCACCTGGGCAGCAGCTGGACAGGGCGGAGGTGGCCCCGAGCAGTCGGGGCAGGTGGGGTGTGGGCACCCAGCATGGCAGCATGCCCAGGGGGCGTAATGGCTGAGTTTCCATGGTGGCCCTTCTGCCACCTTTTTCTGTGGACCGTGCCCACCTGGGGGTGTCAACAAAGCAGCAGGGCTGGGAGGGAGCAGACAGACTTGGAGCAGCCCAGAAAGGTCGTGAGGTCAGCCCCAGGGATCGCTGGGAGGTGGACCCCAAGCCTGAGGCCGAGCCCTCCTGCCTGGGAACCACCGTCCACACCCCCCACAGGCCCTGCACCTGCCTTGCCCCCAGGCAGCCCAGTGCCCGGCTGTACCCCCAGGCTGGGGCACAGCAGGACAGAGATGCTGCCTGGGGGACCACGTGCAGGGGCGGGCTGAGGGCACCATGTGGGTAGGTGGCTGGAGTTCGGACAAAGGGGACTGGCCCAGGCCTCCCAGGGTGCACCTGGGGCGCCCAGCGGGCACAGGTGCCAGGCCCCCCCTCCCGCAGGGCTCCACGAAGCTGCAACTTCGATCTGCCCCCCGGATCCGCAGGACCCCGAAGCTGACCTTCTACAGGGTGAGGGGTGCTCCTGACGGGCCCGCCCGGGCGTGGCCCGTCCCACGTAGCCCTCCCCCAGCCTGTCCTGCCCGTGGGGGCTGAGACAGCCAGACCTGGGGGCCCCAGGCATAGCCCACCCTTGGCGCACAGGCAAGTGCCTGGGCAGGGGTGAGAGAGGGCGGGGGGGCAGGCCGCTTGCTGCCCCCAAGGCACCCGCGCCACAGCCAGCCGCCCACCCCACAGCCTAACGACCGCGTCCCTGTCAAGCTGAACACTGCCACCATCCTGCGAGAAGGAGCCCTGTACCAGCGGCAGGCAGAGAAAGAGCTTCAGAGGTGGGGAGACGGGTGCGGGGCTGGGGTCCACAGACAGTGGGTGAGGGAGGGGCGGGAAGATGCGGCTGAGGGTGGATGCCCAGGACGGCACAGGCGGGGGCAGTGGGTGGCCGGCGACGTGGCTGGCGTGGGGTCCAGAGCAGCCCACGCCCTGCGAGGGCCACTGTTGGCAGCAGAAGTCGTGGCCTCCGGCGGCCAGCGCAGCCCCCACCCCAGGAGAAGCCCAAGTCCCGCCTCTTCCCCTTCCCCCAGGGTGGACAAGCTCGTGGACGGGGCCGGGGACTTCTCTGAGTTCTTCGAGTGGCAGAAGAAGATGCAGGCGAAGGACCGGGAGGAGCGCCAGGCGGCCGAGGAGTGCCGGCGGCTGCAGGGCAAGCTCAGCCACGAGGAGGCCGTGCTGGCCCGGCTGCAGGTCCGGCAGGAGAACAAGCAGAAGGCCGACCGCAAGAAGGAGGAGGTGACTCTGCCCGGGGCGGTGGCTGCTGGGGGACGCGCTGGCCTGTCCGACCCCCAGGGGCTGGGGGGCCGTGGCCTCAGTGGGCCTGGCTGCTTCTGTGGTCCCTGGCGTGCAGGCTGACCTCGGGTCATTCCCTCCTAAGAACCACAGAGTGGCCGTGGTCTCTGTCCCCTTCTCGACATCTTTGAGGGGTTCGGAGGCATTTGTGGCCGGCTGGCCTGAGTGGACTATCTGGCCAGCGCCTCTGGTCCAGGCTGCCCCCTGCTCCCACCCGGGGGGTCAGCCGGTCCGCACATCCACGTTTGAAGGAAGACCTGAGGTTCTGGCAGAAACTTCTGGAAGGCTGACACGTTTGCGTGTCCTCTCCCACAGGAGGGTCTGGACGGCCATGTTACCGCTTTGGGTCCAGACGTATGGGTCCTGGCTGCCCCTCCTGCCAGGCGGGACTGCAAACCCGTGAACCCCCCCCCCCCCCCCCCCCCCCCGAGATCCTGTCCCTTGGGACGGGCCTCACGGGCCCCACTGCAGCTCCGTCCCTCGGGGGAATAAGTGCCACGAGCACCTGCAGTCGGGGGACACGCCGGCATCCTCTGGGGCGTGTGTCTGTCTGCGCTCCCCGTTAGGGTTCGCCTTCCCTTATCCTAATGATGCGTTTCCTTTTCTAAGCGATGACGTCAAAACAATATGACAGGTGGACTCAGAAAAGTCTCACTTCCTGTACGGCCACAGGCCACAGCCCCTTCCCACCCGCCTCAGTCCTCGGTTTCCCTCATTTCCGCATCATCGTTTCCGTTTTTCCTTCGACGCAAATACACACACTGGTAACGACACATTTCCTCCCTGTCTTCTCGCATAAAATGTCCCACTTTGGTTTCTCTGCCAAGAATAACGTGCGGGTTTTCCACGTTCGCGGAGGTGGATTTTCAAGGCACGCTCGTGCGGCGGGGCCCCCGGAGTGGGCGAGCCGCTGGCGGGCGGAGTGTCCGGTGGTGGTTCGTGTCCCAACCTCACGCTGCGCCTGGGGCCGGGTGGGACCGGGGGGGGGGGGGGGGGGGGGGGGGGGGGGGGGGGGGGGGGGGGCACGCGTCTGACCGGGGCGGGGGACTGTCCCGGCAGACGGCCAGGCTGATGCAGCAGAGCGCCGAGCAGCGCCTGCGGGAGCGGCGGTCGGTGGGGCAGCTGGTGCAGCAGGTGATGGAGGGCCAGAAGAACATCAGGCTGGTGCAGATGAAGCTCCTGCAGGGCCGGCGGCAGACAGGTATGGCGGGGCCAGGGCTGCCAGGTGCGCGCGAGGGCGGGCCCCGGGGTGGGCAGGCCCTCCGGGAGGCACCCCTGCTGAGCGCCCGGCTGGCTGATGTCCGTCCGGACCCCTCAGTAGCCCTGTCGCCCCAAGTCCAGGAGGTGATGGAGGAGAGCCGCGGGCTGCTGCAGCGCAGCGCGGAGGCGGCCGAGGACCAGCAGAGGCAGCGCTGCCAGCTGGTGTCCCAGCTGCGAGCCCTGGAGACCCTGCCCACGCGCAAGGCCAAGCTCGTGGACCTGACCCAGGTGAGCTCGTGGGCCCAACCCAGGGGCCACGCGGCCCGGGGCCCATGCCCTGTCCGACAACCTCTGGGAGCCTCCCGTGTCCACTGTGCCTGGCAGCACCCAGAATCCCCCCCAAGGCCAAAGGTGGTTTCGAGCCAGGCTGAGACCCCCCCCCTGGCCACTCACGCCCAGCCCCGGACCCCACACCCACGTGCTTGAGGCCTGGCGCTGGCCCAAGAGTTCACAGTCCTGTCGGGGAGAGCTCTGTGACCCCTGGGGGAAGGACAGGGCTACTGGAGATGGGCCAGCTGGCCCAGAGCTGCTGCATTTGAAGGGAGGTCCGGGGACTCCCCTGTGGGCAGCGTGGGGTGGGGTGCGGTGAGCGCAATGCACAGACCCCAGAGGCCGGAAGCCACAGGGGGGCGTTGGGGACTGGAAGCCTGTTTGAGAGAGAAGCCCCATGAGAGGCCGAGCTGCCTGATCCCAGGGCGGGGACCTCCTGAGTGCTCTCTGCCCAGGCCCCGGGTCCCGGCTGGGGATACAGGGGACCTCCGCCTGGGCCCTCACAGTGGAAGGGCCTGCAGGGCGCCCCCCTGAGATGTCAAGTCACCACTTGGGGTCTGGGCTGGAGAGAAGCACAGGCTGGGTGGCAGACTGGCGCAGGGCGGTCCTGAGCGGAGGGAAGGGGTCCGCTGCGCCCCCCGCCGGCCTGTGGAACAGTGGGGACCACAGCGCTGGTGTGGGGGAGGAGCCAGGACACGGGACACCGGAGGGCAGGGCAGGCTGGGCGCCCAGCCTGGGCTCTCCCCCCACCCCGCCCCCCGTCCCCGCCCCCGCCAGACGCCCGGCTACGGCCTGGAAGGGGAGATGTCCGTGGTGGAGCTGCGTGAGCGCCTGGCGCTGCGCGGCGAGGCGCGCCGGCGGGAGGAGCAGGAGAGGCGGGACCAGATCCTCCGCAGCAAGCGCGAGCGGAGCCAGGAGCTGCAGGAGGCGCTGGAGCGGGTGGCGCTGTGCCGCTCCGCCCTCGGGCGGTCTGCCGCCCTCAGGTGGGTCCCGCGGGGGGCGGGGAGGTCTCCCGCAGCAGCCCCGCCTCCCTGCCGGCAGTGCCTTGGCAATGGCTTCCCCACGCCTACAATTTCTTCAGACAACTTTCAGGCACACAGAAACGGTGCGGACGCCGCACAGCCACGGCTCCGATGTCCCTGACCTAGATTCGGTCATTTTGCATCCAGGTCGGGGGTGTGACCTTTGCCATGTGCTCCATCCAGCCGGCTAGCTGGTCATCTGTCTCTGCAGCACCGTCTGGAGGGGGTTGCAGGCACCTGACACTTCATTCCTAAACACTTCGGTGCGTGTCGCACGCACCTCCCGCAGAAAGATGCTGTCCTAGAGAGTCACAGCACAGTGACACGGCTAGAGAACTTAACAAGCTCCCCACACTGGCGAGCCTGTTCGTCCATCCCCCCAGGGGTCCGAAGGACTGACGGTTTGCTGTAACTTATTTTTAAAACCAGGAGGTAGCCGGGACTCACGCAAGCACTGGAGTGTCCAGCGTCCCCACTCCCCTTCCGTGGGGGCGCGTGTGCACACACCTCTTCCAGCCCCGTGTGTCTGTCCCCGGCCTCTCGGTTAGGCACGGGCTGGCGTCACCCCCAGGAGAGGGGGCACTGGCCCTGTCAGGGCACAGCCTGGCCCAGGGCCTGGCACACAGGGCTCCGGAGACAGTGTCTGAGGGTAACAGGTGTGGGGGACAGAAGGAAGGACGGTCACAAAACGCAACACTCCTTCGGGAGGAGGCCCACGACAGCTGCGGGGTGGGGGGGTGCTGCCGGAGGAGGGCTGGCTGGCCACCCAGCAGGTCCCCCCCGAGGTGGCCCACACCTGGGAGACCTCACGCTTCCCAGCCGCCTGACACCCCAGATGCAGTCGGTTTGGGGATCCTCCAAGGGTCCCAGACTGGCAACCAGGTTCGCGGAGCGCCCCGCGAGCAGCCAGACCCCTGGAGGCATCGGTTCCCAGGGGCGTTTCCGCGGGCAGTCAGGCTGGAGTCGGCCACGCAGCAGGAGGCGAGGGACCGGCGCCTGCCAGCGCCCCGGTGCTGTGCGGTGCGCGCTTAAACCGCAGGCTCAGGGAAACGGGCCCGGACGGGGGATAGTGGCGGGTGTAGCCCGGAGCTGGCAGAGGCTCGCTCTAGGCAAGAGAGGGGCGCGGGGGCGCAAGGTCAAAGCCGGCTTTCACTTTTTACCTCGAACGCACACCTGGTTCACATACGCGGAATGCTTTCTTTAAATGCCAACGACAAAGAGGTGCAGGCGCTAGAGGGGACCCCACCGGAGCAGTCCTAGCAGGGCCTGTGCCCCGCACCTGTCACTCGCATTCGCCTGTGGTTGGCACCCCGCCCCCCCCAGCCTAAGCCCGCCCTGTCCCCGCCCAGGTTGGAGGAGAGGAAGGCGGCGGCCCCCGAGCCGCCGTCCCGGGACGAGCGCGTGCTGGAGCTGCAGCGCCGGGTCGAGAAGGCGGCCGAGCGCCGCAGGCAGGCGGCCGTGCCGCCCCCGTCGGCGACGCGGGCCGCGCGCCCCAAGCCGCGGGTGAGCCCCGGGGCCGGGCGGGGCGGCCGCGGGGCGGGGGGGGGGGGCGCCGGGACCCCGCGGACCTTCCTTGCGCTCCCGCCCCCGCCGCAGGCGCAGCTGGAGGCGCAGCACTGGCAGGAGCTGGAGCAGAGCCGCGAGCGCAGGCTGCGCGCGCTGCAGCAGCGGGGCTCGGCCCGCGCGCGCGGCCGCCGCCTGGAGGCCACCTGAGCGGGCGGGCGCGCCCCGCACCCCCCGCGCCCCCCTCAGCGCCCCCCTCAATAAAGCGTGGGCCAGTGGTGTGCGCTTCCTCTTCCTCCGCCTCCGCTCCCCCCAGTCTCCCCTTGCCCAGAGTGGGGGTTGCCAGATACAATGCAGGACTCCCCAATCATTGTGACAACTTTGTGCCGAGAAAAAGTATCCGCTCTTTATCTGGAACTCGAATTTATCTGTGAGTCCCGACTGTTTTGTGCTCAATCTGTACGCCCCAGCCCTTCCCTACGCCCCAGCACGAGGCATTCCCGGGGCCCCCTCGTCAGAACTCCCCGCGCCCCCTCTGCACGTGGAAACCTGGAACCCCCACTCTCTGTCCAGAATCGTGTGGGTTAACCCCTGGACCCCCCCACGGCTGGGGCTGTGATTGTGCGCGTGCGCATGCGCATGCGTTTGGTCGGAGAGGGGCCAGGATTCTTGAGCCACAGGAACTGGCCCTTATCTCGGGTAACCGCATTAAGGGAGTTGAAGGGGGAGGAGATGCTCCGAGGTGAAGTGACCTGCCCCCAGAGCGGAAATTCTAATCTAAGCCTGAGTGACTTAGCTGCCCAGCCTTCAGCAGAGTCACGGAAAAAACAAGGTTGGGCCACTGAGCAGAAGGCTGCTCAGGGACAAGATTCATTGTCCTGGGGCCTGGGCCCCAGCACCAGGCTGGAGCTGGCATGGCCCTGAGGGGGCCTAGCAGTAGCCTGCTGTGCCGCGCGACCCCCAGGAGGGAGAGAGAAACCTGTCAGGTCAATAGCTATCCAGGAGACACGCGCCCCCATCTTGCTGGGGTCTGTGGCAAAGATGGCACCTCCGAGGGGGAGGCTGGACCCCAGGGCACATTTGGATTAGGAAGGTGACCACTTTTAAGTGACAAGAACAGAAGAAAGAGCAAGGTTCTCCCCCAATATTTTCAACCACGTCAGAACCCCAAGACTTTCCCAAAACCTAGGCTGGTAAAAAGAAGGAACTAGAGCAGGGAGCAGATTAAATTTCATTTAAAGAAATAAATATGACATTTCCTATATCCTGTGCAATGTGATTCAAACCCATTTCACTTGATATCAAGGGACTACCCTGGTGATGATCTGTCCAGAAAGTCCCTCAGGAGCTGAGGGTTCCAAAAGGGGAAGTATGGGCTCCCCAGAACCGGCAAGCCAAAGGTCGGGTGGACTTCAGGACAGGCCTGATCCAGGAGCTCTGCCTTGTCTCCAAGCCAGGAGCAGCTCCAGCCCCACAGCACCCAGAGGAAGAAGGGCTCTCTGTGGAGGGACGTCTCTGCTTGAAGCCTTGTGAACATGTTTCACGCTGAATCCAGCATGCTCTGCTGAGCCAGTTTCTGCGGGCGGGGGAGGTCTCCATGGCGCCCAAAGCAAGCCCTGTGGCAAGAGAGGAGAATTACCCTCCACCTACTGGACTGGCCTCGGGAGCAGGAGGGAGAGGTTGTGGACCAGCGGATTCTAGGGCTACTGACAACATTGCTGGTTGGCAGTCCCGGAGGTCCCTACCCACCCTCCTGCACTAGTCAGCTGCTCAGAGACGCCATGAGAGCACCTAGGCCTTTGTCACACAAACCTGGGTGGGAGCTGGCCTCGAGCCGTCCCCTGAGGTAGTGCCCTGAGGGCAGGCCTTGCAAGGTAGATGATGGCAGAATGTCTCCCTGTTTGCCTGTTCCTTGCCTTGTGACCTCCTACCAAGAGGCGGGTCTATTTCTCCCAGCCCTGGACTTGCGTTGGCCAATAGGATGCAGCAGAAGTGGCTACGTGCCTGGGCCTCAGGTGGCCTTGGAGCTTCCTCATTCTCCTGGAACCCTGCCCAGGCCTGGGTGAGCATGCCCTGGGGGGCCAGCTGTCCTAGTGGCGGCCATCCTTCACCACCCTACAAAACAGCAGACCACAACAGGTGAGGCCGGCCACAACCAGAACCTTTGCCCTCAAACTAACTTGGAGATCTGTGAGCAACAATAAATGCCTGTTTGTTTAACGCATTGAGCTCTAAGGAGGTTTGGCCTGAAGCAGCAGGTAACTGACCAGACCACAAGAGTGAGGACCTCTGCCTGCATGAAGCAAGCTGCCCCGGAAAGGGCCAGCCCGGGGAGATAAGGGCCAGCCAGAGGAGATAAGGGCCAGCAGATACTGAGAAAGCCCACTTTGGACCACCTGGGAAACTGACATTCTGCTTAAGGGTATTTTCTGCATAAACAGCCAGAAAACCCTTTTCGACAATGTCCAAAACTCACGTAGATAGGAGTTCTTCCTCTGGAGATAGTTAAAGGAAGATCTCAGGCCTCAGCCCAGAGATTCAGGTTCTGGTGAGGCCCCCAAATCTGCACTTAGCTGTGAGGCACTGTGGGTGCACTGAGGTGCCAGTCTTCTCTCTAAGCTGGGGACCTCGGGGACCAGAGGAAGGCACTGCTTGAGAGGGAGCCAGGGATGCTCACACAAGCTCAGTGTCAAGTGCAATTTGGAGAGGACGTGAAGAGCTTCTGAGCACAAAAGTGGTATTTTTCATGATCTTGTTTGTCAACATCATATCTTTGATGTATTAAAGTTATAAATAGAAACCCCTACCTTTTCCTTAAGCTGTGAAATTCAGATGACTAATCTTATTTATAAATCTGGTCGTTTTTAGCTATCATTCTGATTAGTCATGTATGGTCTTATTAAAAGCCAAATCCCCGTAAACATTTAAACTGCATTTACACAGGTAGAATCTAAATTTATTTTTTAGCATTTTAGTTGTCTGCCTTAGCAAGTGTTCAAAGTTCCTATCAAATGTCTCCATTTCTCTTAAATTTGTAAATTCTCTTTAATATTCCAATTATGATCACAAACTTTGGAAACTCTTATACCTTCCAACTTAAAATCACTATCAAAATTATGTACTCAACCATTTCATGCTGGAATCAGATTTATCTGATATTTACCATGCCAAGTTCCCTTATAATTACACAAAGCATCAAAGACAGTTTGTGAACTCAACACAAAAATATGAATGCTCTGGTTTTGATCTGGTTGATCTTTTCCACCTGACTTGATCTTCTGGGTTAAAGACCTGATCTTAGAAAACAGTCCATTCCAAGGCATTTGGAGTCATCTCCTCGCTGCCTGAGTGAGCCTAGGGATTAGAGATGACAGCCGTGGACTGAGATCTGGGTCTCAGAACAAAAATAAATGATCTGCAGCCCCCACTCAAGCTGGCAGGCACCTCTGCAGTGCTGTGATGGTGCTCGGCTCTCCACCTGCTTCCTCTGATGACGGTCCTGTTGTCTCATGTGACAGAGAACTGCCGTTTAAACAGTGGAGCTGGGATTCAGACTCAGACAGGAGGGATCCAGGGCCTGCACTGTGGACCTCGGAGTTGAAGCAGAGGCCTAGAGGCCCCTGTTGAGGGATTCCTTCTGCTGCATCTTGGTGAGACCTGGACGAATGTGCTCTCTGTGGTCCAGTCCTTCCTTTCCTGACACCCATTGGCTAATCCAGATTCTTATCCCGGCATCTGGATCAGGTTCCTAACCTCCAAGACCTGATTCTCCCCCTCCTGCACCCACAATGTCCCCCACCCGTGCTCCTGGCACACTGGGTGGCCTTAGTTTCCTGAACATGCCAGCCCATCTCTCCCCACCCAGGGTTCCTCTTCTAGAACTCTCTTCTCCCCTCTTGTCCTTTCACTTCCCAGCTCCGAGGTCGCTTCTTGCAGGGAGCCCTCCCGAGTCCGGGTTCAGGGCCTCCTCCAGGTTCCCGCAGATGCACCGGGCTGTGCTTCTCCACCACCAGCCTGGGACAGTCCAGGATCACAGGGACAGACGCCGGGCCAGGGCCTGGCACGCCGCGAGTCGCAGGCGCCCTCGAAGAGCTGCAGATCTTGATCCTGTTTCCGGCCGATAGTAGAGACCCCGGGAACATTGCTCACAAGGCCTCGTTGACAGGGGTGGAAACCGAGGCCTGGGGGGGGGCGGGGGCGTGCCGGGTGCTTGCGCCGCGGGAGGGCTGGCCGGGACGAACGCGTGCGTCCGCAGACCACAACTCCCGCGAGGCCTTGCGGGCGAGCGGAGGGCGCCGATCGCGTCTCTCGCGAGAAAGCCGGAGTTGAGCTCGCGAGCGTGAGAGGGCCCGGAACAAGGCGAGTTTCAAAGTGGTAATAGATGGTTTTCTTATCCAATAGAATTAAAAATATACCTCCTCGACCCGTAGAACGCGGGAGTAGAGGCGGCGGCGGCCAATGGGGATGCGAGGGGGGCGGAGCCGACGCCTCAGGAGCGGAAGTGGCTCGCTATTGAGGCGGCGGCTTCTTGCTGGAGGGCTTCTCCTCAGCAGCTCTTGAAGGTGCACCCCGGTTCGAGTGCGGCGGCGGCCGCCCCTGCGGGACCAGCCGCGCTGCAAGTACGGCCAGGCTCCGCAGGGAGGGAGCGGCAGCCCACGGGTGGGCAGTTGGGGGTTCGGGCGGCTTTGCGGCCTGCAGAGGCCTCGGCGCCGCGGCCCAGGGAGCCGCCTCGGCATAGCCAACCGCCTTCGGGCCCCGAAGCGGGGCCGGGCCTTCCCCGGGCCCGCAGGCCGGCCCGTCGGCCTTCCCTGCAGTCGGAGCGGCTGCACGAACCCGTTTGGGCGCGTGCAACAGTGGGGAGGCCTTGCCCTGGCTCTTGGCTGCCCGGGCGGGCCGCGGCCGCGGCGCTCGGTCGGCAAAACAGCCAGGGAAACCGAGGTTCGGAGCGGGAGGGAGGCGCCCAAGGTCACTCGGAGAGCCGGGCGGGACGGCCCAGGGCGGCGGGGGCTGTGTGGGCCGTTCGGGGGAGACCTGGGCAAGGGTTTTGTTCCTCGCCAATGCCACCTCCTTTGTGTGCTCGCGTCGCCGCCCCGCCATCGCGGGCCTGCGATTCCTACCGAAGCGCATGGCGGAGCCTCCTGTGGGCCTGGACGGGGCTGGGGGCGGCCAGCCCCGGGCCTGAGTGTAGTCAGTTCTCCGCTTCCGGTCGTTGGTGGAACCCGTGATTGCGAGGCCCCCGGCCGAGGCCCCGCCCCTCGGGCGCCTGCAGGCAGGTGTCCGGAGGGTATCAGGGTCTTGACGCTGAGGCTTTAGACCCGAAACGCAGTACTCAGTGAATGCCACTGTCCACCCTTGACCTCATCGAGGGAGGAGGGGAGGGCCCTTAGCCTGGAGGAGCCTGGAGCCCCGGGGAGCCTTTTTTGTGGGGTTACTGCTTTTGTCTTATCCTTGTTCGGTGCCCATCGACGTTCACAGGCCATGCCTTTGTCCTTCTGCGCCAGATCTTGGAGCCAGACTCAGCTCTGCAGTCCTGCACTCAGCTTGGGCAGCTCGAGTGGTTGGGGAGACTGAGGCAGTCTGCCCAAGGTCATGCAGCCAGCTAGTTGACAGCAGAGCAAATGGGGAACCTCAGTTTCCTAACTGCGAGACTAGGCAGGCCTTCCAGTTCGGTGACCAGGAGTTTTGGGACCTCTGGTAACAAAAGGCAGAGATGTTGAAGGCAATTTTTTTTTTTCTGGTAATTTTTTTAATGAGTGGGAGACATTGGGTTCAGTTTTATCTATGAATTTAAGGTGAATATTCAGCTAGAAAGGTGGATTGCTGGTTTTTGTATTGCCTGAACTTGAGCTTCTAATTTAGATTTAAAAATTTTGCTTTAATACAGTATTTAGCAACCTTTTTACAATGAGCTTTTTTTTTTTAGATATTGTTTTTCTAATTGCCCTCTCCATGAAATACAATACTTCTTATGGAATGTATGCCTTTTTATGTCGCGTATGCATATCTGCTTTGTGCATAAAAGGAGTGAGATTTTTTTTTTGGCCTCCTTTGAGAATGCATACTTTAATAGTCGAAGTCAGCACATTTTTGAAGTCTTTTGTGTGTTAAGCTTTCTGCTTGGGGTGCAGCAGCAGGCGCCACACAGGCCCTGGTAGGGCTGAGATGAGGGTAGAAGGAATGAGAGAAACTCCCTGAGGTCGAAACACAGATTATTCTGGAGATGAGAGTGAAGAGATAAGCTGGAAGCAGGCTACAGAAGGTCTGGAATGTGACTCACTCCTCCTAGGAGTTACTCTGTTTGGAGGTAATCACATCTGCTGGTGAGTGTCCTGTACCGCTCACACCTCTGATGGACCCAGCCTGCTGGGCAGTCCTGCTCAGCTCCATTTTATTCGCACATGGAGGTCAGTCGCTTGCTCAAGGTCACGCAGTTGGTAAGCAGACCTTGCATCTGAGCCTCAGGCTCCATCTCTCTTCCTTGGCCGGACTTTGTCGTCCACGTCTTTCTGTGGTGGGAAAGCACATGGCCAGGTGTCCAGTAGCTTTAAATAGTAAAAATAAACCTTTAAAGTGGGAGATACTGCTTTTATTTTCATGTTTCTTTTTTCTATTTCTATTTCTTTTTCTTTTTTCTTTTTTTTAACATTTGCCCAGGAGAGATCTGACTGTAAAAATTCTCAAGGAGCTGGATTATCAGCGATGGTGTTTACAGACTCTGGTTACCGATCCTGAGCACCACCCCACCCCTGCCCCGCAGGTCTGGGGCCTGCGCCTTTCTCTGCCGCACCTCACCTCTTATTTTAGCCAAACTTGCTCAATTCTGCTGCTTGCGATACCAGCACTACTACAATTTGCTTTCTTTAAAGCACATTCTCGATGTTTTCGTGGCTGTTCTGGCCTCTTTTCCTGCAAGCTGCAGATGCCTCGGGAAGAGGTGTTTTCTCCTGTTCTCTCAGATGTCATGTTCGTGAGTCTCCCTTTGTCTCCTGATGGCGACTGTTTGGACTGGCAACAGTTTGGACTGGCAACACAAGGCTCCGTTTCCCCAGGCTCTTTTCCCCTCAGAAACACTCTGCGCCATCTCTTCTAAGTATCTGCCACCTCTGTCGGGCATCTAATGAGCTTGGTAATTTATTTTCGTGCAGTGAAGTCGTTTACGTAACCTGCTTGTGCTAATAGCGGGGGATGCCGTATTCACCATAGAATTACATTTATCGTGTTGAGAGCAGAAGTATAAGAAATGGTGAAATCGGGACTAGGAGTAGTTGAGAAACATAAGCCGCTTTTGAGGTAGGCCTTGAAGGGTGAGCAGTAGTTACCCCAGTGGGGTGGGGACCTTGGCATGTACCAGATTGTGGGACAGGAAGGAGCCTGGGTGGGTGACTTGACATTCAGATTACCTGGCACGAAGCAAATGGTTCTGCTCTAAATGCTCGTTTGGACACGTGAATTTGTTCCAGCGGGACTGACATGCCCAGGAACAGTTTGAACATAATGAGAATTCGAGTTTGCTGTGCACGGTTTCATCTGTGGGCAGTACTAGGCGAACCCAGAAAACCGAACTCGGCTGACCCAAGGCACGGAGACTGTGGACTGCACACCTCGCACGCTGCCCTGTCTCGGCCGATCTCGCCCGCACGCACGGCTGTGCTGCTGCGCTTCCCCACTTCCCGGTATCCCGCGAGCGGCACCCCCGTGCAGTGCGTGGTCATCGTGGGTACCCGCTAAGCCCCGTGGTTTTTATATCACATGGATGGCAGGTACCTGTAACTTTACTGCCGTGAGGTCAGGGCGGAGAGGCTGGCTGTGGATGCTAAGGCGAGGGATGTGGTCATTTGGGAGTATTCGTGATATTCTTCGGTTTTTGGAGCCTGGCAATTACTTTTGAGCTGCAGTGTGAAGCCTTTTAACTCCCTCAGGCCACGTAAAGGCCTTCCTCCCACCTGCGTCCTCTGCCTTCTCTGTCAGCTGTCCCTTCTGGTGTAATGTGCGTGAGGTGTTCAGCAGCCTTAAGTAAAGCCACATGAACGACACCGGCATTCATCCCCAGAATGCGTGCCATCTCCCCAGACAGCACTGTGTTCAGTAAACGCGTTACCTGACCCCACCCCCACCCCAACCCCAACAGTCACCACCCCACTTTCCGCCTCTGAGTCTGATGGCTCTGTCCCTCACATAACAGGAATTATGTGGTGTATTTGTCCTTCCGTATCTAGTTCACTGAGCTTAACGTCTTCCATTTTAGTTTATCCACACTGCAGCACGTAGCAGAAAGTTATTTTAAGGCTGAATGATATTCTTTATATATATATTTTTATATTTCTTTATATTTTTGGTACTTATGCATTTATTAGAAGGCTGATGTTCATTCTCAATTTTCGATCCTCGCATCTCAAAGCCTGAGTCACAGGGAGCAGGGCACCTCTGCCCGGACAGCTGCTCTTTCTCTGGTAGAAGCAGAGGGCGGCCCTCGGTGGGTCCCATGCTGGGAGAACAGGAGCGACACCCTGAGTGACAGATCACTGAGCAGGTGTGGGCCCCCGGCGCTGGTGCTCCTTCCAGGCCTCTGGGGCTTGTCGATTGCTGTGTTGGTGGCTTCTCGGGGTCCTAGGGCGAACATGCGAGAGACCCACTTACAGTCTCTGCAGGCACAGTCTGTGCTTTCTGCTTTGGCTAGATCTGTCTGCCGGTCCCGCATGGACCTTGGGGACCGACCGCTGGTCACCCTGCGAGCCTCCGTGAGCACGTGCCGGGGAGGGGCCACCCGCCGCTCTCCAGCCTCCACTAGGAGGC
>PVKZ01002921.1:0-175144 GCA_004027375.1 Macroglossus sobrinus | reverse complement strand
TAGATAGATAGATAGATAGATAGATAGATAGATAGATAGATAGATAGATAGGTAGATAGATAGACAGACCGATAGATAGATGATAGACAGATGAGGGACAGACAGACAGACAGACAGAGGGACAGAAAGAGAAAGGAGAGAGATGATAGATAACGAATATATTTTTGACAGGAGAAAATGTCTGTTTTTGACTAACCATTGATAAGAACTGAAACTTTTACTTACATTTTACAAGTTTAATAATTGAAATAATCTTGCACAGAACATATTCTGGCTTCATAATTTTTGCTTTTTCCCTTCTCCAAACTAACATGTGAACTGTGAACTGTAGGACATGGCTATTTTGTAAAATTGCCTTTGTCCTTGTGCCTTTGTGTATGACTGCTAATTAAGTTAGCAGTTTAGGCAGCAAGAGTATTCTGGAAGTCTGTCCCATAATTTAACAGTATATAGATAACTATACATGGTACTGTATAATAAGAGCCTCAACACTAACTTCCACTTAGCTAGATCCTTCCAAATCCTGCGGCCATTCTAACAAAATGGAATAGAATGGGAACAAACACAAGGGGAACAAAATGGAGGGAAAATTGGAAAAAAGACTGGTTGAAGTTATATGTAGCACTTTTGAAAGTTTTGCAAAAATATATGATCACACGAATTAATTTCTAGGGCTCCTCATAGGGCCTAAAAAAGCTACCCATAGTGGTGTGGAGCCATGGAGCTTCATCAGATTCTAAGTAAATCAGCATCTGCCTCATGTGTCTGGTGGTTGAGAGGGGTAAGAGAGAAGGGTTATCAAAGGAATGATAATAGAAATAGGCAGAAGATGGTTTTTATTTTTTAACTGAAAAGTAAGAGAAACTAGCTTAATGGAGGGACTTAGATAACACCGAAAAAAAAGATATTAAAGGAAGTTTTAAAACTACAAAAGAAATTCTACTGGGAAAGATATATTTGTGTCAGGTAACATTTTTGGGTTACTTACTATATGACTTGTCCTATAGTAAGCTATTTAAATTATGCTTTCACTTAACACTTTTAACATATGTGAGGTTAGTGATTATTATTTGTGTTATTTTATAATGGAAGTAAATGAAGATCCAGATAGGTTAAGTAACTCACCCAAGGTCACATAGTAAGTAGTAGCCACTTGAATTCATTGTCTATTCTTTTGATCACCATATTAGAATGAAAACACATGAGACACTAATAGCCAGGGACACTGAGGATATTAATTATATTTTAGAATGACCGCCAATACACAAAATTTTAATTGATTTTTCTTATCACCATATGTTAGCATATAAAAATCTTCTACTCTCATCCTTGTTTTGCTAAATCCAAAATAAAATTTCTTTTATCAATACTGTAATTTTTCTTTAGCAGTAAAAATTTTAAAAATTTGTTCATTGACAAGTATTGAGGACTTGTAATGACACCTAGTTATGAAGCATAAGGAATGGGATGAGGAGAAATAAGCTAATGTTTTCAGAGTTTTTTTTAAATATCAAAAAGAGTTCCTAAGATGTTAGCATTATACAAAATATTGGTTAATAGTAGCTTAGAAAGAACAATTTTAAATTTTCTGATATTACTGCATCATTATTCACTACCAAAAGAACCCTTTGATTGCATACCTCACTGCCTGGGGTCAGTTTCCAGACAGTAGTGCAGACAGAGGAAGTCTAAACAAAGCCTGGAGGAACTTCTGAGTTGAACAGACAGATATCTTATCTCAAGAAAGCCAGAGCAGTTTAGCTATAGTAAAGGAGGGAGCTGCAGTAGTAATGAGCTCTAAAGACTGGTAATAAGGACCGCTTAAGTATTTGGCTGAATATTTACCTGGATGTGCATGAGAAGAAACTACTGAAGATCAGGGAAAGAACCATTTGTAAAGAGTAAGTAGAATAATTCCTAAACATCACATACGGGTAAGAATAGTTTACATATATCCCAGCCAGAGTAGAAAAAACCTTGTAATATATAATGGGCTTTAGATAGCATGTGAGTATGATATCCAGGATCTTTTAAAGGAATACAATAAAATCCAACAACATAAAATTCACATTGTCCAACCTGCAATAAATAGCTTCTTGGCTTTTAAAAGAACAGACAGGAAAAATAATGGAGAGAAGAGCCAGTCAATAAAAATAGGATCAGAAATAACACAGATGACAGAAGTAGCTATTATAAATATATTCAAGAAGGTAGAAAAAAATGAGCATAATGAGGATAGAAATGGAAAATTTAAAGAATACAATAAAACTTTCAGAGATTAAATATGTAATACAAGGAATGAATAAAACATTCATTATCAGCAGACTATACCAAAGAAAGAAGGATCAGTGAAATTGAAGGTATAGCAAAAAAAATTTATCCCAAATAAAGAATAGAGGGAAAAAAATACTAATGTGGGTGATGGGTGATGGGAATGTTCTATATTATTGTAAGAGACAGGATTAGAATGTCAAGGAAAAATAAATAAGGAACATTTAAACTATTTGATTAACACAAAGAAGTCAGGAAAGCACACACAGTAACAAAACCAAAATGAAAAATTAAACCAAATATGACAAGAACAGATCTAAATACAACTGTATCAAGAATTATATTAAACGTAAATGTACTAAATGATCAAATTAAAAGGCAAAGATTGTCAGACTAGATAAAAATGCTAAAACCAACTACATGCTGTCAATACAAATCTCACTTTCAATACAAAGGCACAAAAAAGTTTGAATGTAAAATGATGAAAATATATACCATGCAAAAGTAAACATAAGTAAGCTGGAGTGGCTATATTAATATCAAAGAAAATAGACTTCAGGACAAGAAGTATTAATAGAGGCAGAGCATGACATTTCAAATGGTGTAAAGGCCAATGAATCAAAAAGAAAAAATAATTACAAATGAACCTGTTTAATAATAAAACTTTAAAATAAAGAACCACTAAGAACTAGATAAATGCGCAGTCACAGTGTTAGACTGTAACACAATATTTTCAGTAATTGCACAACTAAAATACTCAGTAAACAAAAACACTGAATGTTACTATCGGCCACTTAACTTACTTGATATTTATAGTACATGACATCCAATAACTGGAAAGCACATATTCTTTTCAACTGCAAATGAACTACTCACCAACATAAATCTTAAGCTGACCAGTAAGGGATAGGAAGCAGAAAGATGTCTACAGATAAATTTACTGGACTTCCTTCTTCCTAGTGGACTGTTCTGGCACATTCTAGTTCCATGAGGTCCTCCCTTGGAGACATCCTTTGTGACAGAGTAACTGGTTGTGTTTCCTTGTGAAGCTTAGTAATAAATCAACTTTTGTTACTATCTCTTTATTCCTGTATCAATTAACTTTCCTCACTCTTGTTGCCTTGAGTTTGCATATTCCATGTAAACTATACCTCAAGCTCAGAGAACTGGAACAAAGACATTGTGAATGAATAGTAGCAGCAGCCACCATTATTAAGTATTTATTCTGTACCAGACACTGGTTAGTTTATGGGATACAAGATGAAAAAGACATAGTTACTTACTTCATGAATTCATAATCTAATGAAACACACGTAGATATAAAACAATCACAAATTGTCTAACTAGTGACCGTGACTGGAACTTCAAAATCCATCAGCATTGATTTACAAAAGATAAAATCACTGATTGTGACATTGTAAGTGCACCAGTAATTTTTACTTTATATCCTCTCACTGTGAGTCCCAATTATTTTTCCATAGCCAACTTTGGACAACTAAAAATACATTACTGATAATTAGTATTAGAGAAGCTTTCCAGCTGGAAAGCTATTATCTTATCTCATTATTCTAAACCAAGACATCGGTCAGAGATTGGTGTGTAAACATGGGATTTTGTGACATCTCTAAGGGAATAGGGAAACTTTGGTGCCCTGTGTAATATTTTGCTTCTTTATAAAACCTTTTCATTACTTTGAGTGAGCCAAAGCAGGTCAGGCAGTAGCTTTGCTCTCTGCCCATGTGGTCACTGATCAACAGTATTTAAAGTCATTAATCTGTAAAGTCCTTTGGAATACATGCAATATAGAAGTATTTGATTTTACATACTGCCTCTTATATCCTGGGTTCTCCCATGAACTTTGCAAAATAATTCAATTCAATTCAATTCAATTATCAGGAATACAATAACTTTGCAAGCAAATTGAAAGTGTAGACACACTGTACCCCCCTATGTTTGTTCTCATTCTATTCCATTATGTTAGAGTGGCTGCAGAATTTGGGAGATCTAGCTAAGGTCGGGTATTTATTCCTAGGAAGAAATATTTGCTGAAATCACACTATGTTCCAGGAACTATTTTAGGCACTAAAATCTTTTGAATGGTGGCTATGAGAAATGCAATTTAAATAAATAAATAAACAATTTGGGAAAAGCGGGAAATAGATTGTTGCGTATATAAGAAAGGGCTCAATGTGAATGTGCATTTGAGCTGAGAGCTGAATGAGGGGTGAGAGGCTGTTCATGAATATCTTGGGAAAAAGTATTCTAAACTAAAGGGACTATGTGATGTTTCTCAAACCATTTACATAGTTTTTTGCAACATGGACACCTCTCAAGTCTAAAAAGGGAACAAAGTTTCCCTTTACATCAAGTGCCCCTGAAAGGCAAAAAGATATGTCCAGCTATGTCTCTCAGGCATCCTAAGCTCTACCAGTGATTGACTCTGTGTAAGCAAGTTGTTCAATATTTCTCCATTATGGGGAAAAAAAAGGAAATACATCAATTACTTTTTCCTTTTCTATGAGTAGGTCAGAAATTGTCATGAAGATTATCTTCTTAGCATAATGATCAAATGAAGATACCATGTATGAGCTTATCTGACCATAAACAAAAGGGGTAATAATTAACTATTGACTTCAGTCAAAATCCATAACTATTTTAGTAGTGGGAAGTCATAATCTCAAAATACTTGAAAATATTTAGCATATGTTCTTTTCTAGACAAGGTACTGGTTGTGAGATGAAGTGGAAAAGTAAATTATACCTGTTTCCTGCTCTTAAAATTACTCCAAGTCTAATGGAGGAGAAAGATAAAATGAATAAATGATTATAGTATAATGTTGCCTAGAATGTACAATCAGAGCACAGAGGGAAAATATACTAATGCACCCGGAAGAAAGAAAGGTAACATATAAATACTATTTGATATGCATCAAATTGAAAAAAAAATCAATCAGTTGGAGAGGACAATGAAAAGATTTATGTGGTCTGTTAATGAGTTTGGATCTTTTTCTGGGGGGGGCAGTTATCAGAGGTTATTGTGTGTGTGTGTGTGTGTGTGTGTGTGTGTGTGTGTTATATGTTTTATAGATAGACAGATAGATAGATAGATATCTATATATATATATATATATAACATACATATACACATATATACATATGTACACACACATGTAAATGACGACTCTAGTGGCAGATTAGGATATTATATAGAATAAAAAAAAAAGACTGAAGACAGCAAGTTCAATAAAACAGTCCAGGATAGTAAAGCCCTAGCTAAGACAGTGACAGTAGCAATAGCAATGGGGGTGAAGAGAAATGGTCATATTCAAGACATATTTTGTCAGTGCAAATCTAAAATCTAATGTCTGACTGCAATATGAGGGATGGATAATAGGAGAGGGAGAAGTCAAAGTTAACTTAGAGGTTCTAGTGGAGAGGGGTTTGCCATAGCCCAAAGTAAGGGATGCAAAGGAAGGGTCATGAGAAAAAGAAAAGATAATTGGTAAGAAAAGAGCAAACTCTTTATGTCAGCTTCTTTTTTCTGATCATATGCTCAGCAGCATTTCCTTCAAGAGGAAAGTCAATAATCTGATTGGCCAAATCGAATAACATAGTTCAAGCCACATTTACTATGGGTAGTTCCTTCACAATTTAAAAGGTCATGCTCCCAATCTCCCTCCTCATATACTTCTGAAAGCATTCTTCTTAAGTTTTCATTCCATACAATGGACCAGAGATGATATTAGCCCAGAATTAAGAGATTCTGGGTGTGAAATAGTGTCAGTCTTACTTAGAGCTCTGTCATAAGTTACACCCCAACCCAGCTCTGAGTGGAATCCTGGGAGTAAACTCTATGATATTATTGTGGTTCTTTCTTTCTTTACTTTCTTTCTTTTCTTTCTTTTCAAAAAATGTTATTTATTTTATTTTTAACTAATTATTTATTATTTTTTTTAATTGAAGAATTTTTTCCCCCTGTCTACCTTTCCCCTCTCCCTCCCCCTATACTTTTTGTGTGGTTCTATCTTTCATTTTGTTTTTCTTCCTTGTTTAAACTTTCCTGGCTGCTGTGACAAACAAACTTTCAGGCATTCACTAATGTTACTTCATGTCATCCATATTCCCCAAAAGTTTAGTAACAAGAAGGAGGGAAATTTGGTGCCTGAAATTTCCAGGTAATGGAATCCAGTAATAGCTAGTAATTTGTATCACAAATATGCCGGTAGAATAACAGAGTAACCGCAATTTAATGTAATTCTCCTACTAGGAATACAGGTAAATTGTGGGTGAATTTTGAGAATTTTTAAAGTACATAATAGAAACTGAAAAGAAGGTACATCTCATGTTTCAAAAACTAAGAGAGAAATTAAAGCTGAGGAGATAACAGCAGGCTGATTTCTACAGATTCTGTCTCTCAGAATAGGCCTTATGCAGATTGGGGCTAGAGCTAGAGCTAAAAATCTTAAGATAAAAAAGATAAAAAACATTATCTTTAGGACAGAGGTCCAGACTCATGACAGAAGAACATTGAGGCCCTGTAGATAGATATCCTGCATGAAGTTAATGAGGAGATGCTCAGTCCATTAAAAAGTGGCAAGGAAGACTGGCATCTGTCTAAAGCATTCAGGCAGAGGAAATATCAACACCTCTGAAAAATAGGCCTGTCATTCTCAAAGGTGTGATGCCCAGGTTGTCACCCGTATGCCTTGTATAAGTCAGAAACTACAAGGTAATTCAAATAAAACCTAGGACAAGGTGGATATTGCAATAAATCCTAGGTCCCCAACAGAAACAAATTAAAACCACTCTAATGGGAAATTTAATTAACCAAAGCAGACAGTATCCAACCAGAAAGAAAGAATAATTCTGAGGTGATTTTAGTTATTTATAAATATTACTAAATGCATTCTCATAGCCATAACATTTTGAAGAAATCTTAAAACATATACAAACAATACATTTATATCTTACTGTCAAGAGTCAAAATTTACTTGAGAACTGTACTATAGAAATTATAATGCAGAAGGGAGAGAATATTTACTAAATAAAACTGGGAAGTGAAAAAATGTCAAAATTTTAAACATTATGTATTTTATTTTAAAAATTAAAAAATTTGGAACCCAATAATAGAGAAAAGCTATGCATAAAAAATAGCTAAATGTCTGAAGATTTATAAATCTCTTCAGTATAAAACCTTTAAAAATCCCATTTTAAAATAAAATCTCTAAGAGGTATAAGAATGTCTATTAATAGCATTAAATGTGCTTGAGAGAATTTTGATTGTTTAACATTCTTGTTTAACATCAAAACTTTTCAGGAGCATCTTGGAATGACCCAACAAAGAGAGGGATTTTCATAGAATGACCCAACAAAGAGAGGGATATATTGTAGATAGTCCTGGCCCTCTTTTTGCCCTGCTCTTTGTGTTTTTTTTTTTTTTCACATTGGGTAGTACACTATGTTGCCTATTGCATACTCCTTTATTAATACATTCATTCACTCAAACAATATTTATTGAGTTGAGATACAAACAATATTTATTGAGTTGAGTATTAGTCAATACTCAATAATGTTTATATGAATGAATACACTTATTGCCATAATAAGTGTACATACTGAGAAAAATCTCAAAATATATAATTCCAGCTTCACAAAAGTTTATAATTATGTTGAAACTATAAGATATACTGATGAAATAGCTAATTTATTATGTGGAACAGTCTCTAATTTAAAAAAAAAATGAGTGTTTATAGATAATGGGAGCCTAAGGGTCAGTCATTGGGGGCTCAATATAACAACAAATGTGTTTTTAGATGGGTTTTGAAACTGACCTTAAAGATAGAAGAGGACAACTAGATATATGATTAGGAGACAAAAATGCCATGGTGGTAGCCTGTGATAGCTAAAATGTATCTAAACAAAATGGTATCTCAGTATCTAAACAAAATGGTAAATCTTACTTCAGTAGCACTAATGAATAAAAGAGTCTTTAATGAAGAGACTGTGAAGGAAATGAAGAGTTGGGAAAAGCTTGCCTCATACACCACACAACAAAACTTATTTAATTATATATTTACTTTTCTTCCCCACCCAATGTTCTTTTCCCACTCTCTGCACAGTTCTCTTCTTCCATCTCTGGCTACATTCCACCAACCATCTTTCCAGATCTTCCCAAATCTCTGCACCATGGGGTCTCCATGGTGCATCCTCACCACTTATTCCACACAGACAAACAAAAGACACTTCTCAGGATCTACTTTCATCCAAAGGGAAAGGCCATGAGTAGTGATTGTAAATAATATGGAGTGGAGAGCAGTTACTTAAAATACCATTTTTTTCTTGTGAGATTATAGAGTATGAATATTATAGGAGACTTTGAGAAACCAAAAAAAAATTAGAAATCACTTATTGATAATGATTTCTTAATTCCAAATAACATGAAACAAGCTAAAAACTGTGACAGATTAACTTTCCAAAAGATGCTTTCACTACTGGCGTGTTTGATAACCACATCTTTTCTTCCTTACTTTCTTCTTCCTTTGGAAACACATACACTGGCAGTAATCTTTCAAATAATAAGTAACTTCCCATAGATCCCTTCCCAGGCAAGGTTAAGTTATAACAACCCAAATAGATTTTTGGATAAGATGGCTAGTTGAAAGCACAGAAAAAGAGCTGGGTTCTCTTTTTCAATGGGTAATGGAGAGAGTGGCTTAAAAAGTGCCTCTCCATGAAGAGCCAAGGTTAACATGGAGACTCTAAGGGCCAGACCAGCAAAGTAACTACAACAATCCTTATGTTTTCAAGAGCAGTGCTTTGTATCTGAAGGACTTATTTTTCCCAGTATTTTCTCAGGAACCTAAATTGTGTCTTTATTAAATGACCCAAGAGAATACTGTATGGCAGAGAAGATTTAGCTCCAAGCAAGGTATTCTCAACTTATTTATTTATTGTTACTGTCCACTCAAATTAAAGAGTTTTACATGAAAAAAATAAACACAACTGAATGTACTTTTATTTCAACCCTCTACCTGATTTTTTTTGTTTTAATTATCCACTAATGTACTTTCATTAATATATTTTGAAGAACATTTCATTAAGTTGAAATATTCATTCACTATATTTACTACATTTGAAAGAGCCAAATCATTTAGCCAAATTCATTTCTGTATCCCAAAACAGTGTACTCTAAATTAAACGATAATTGGCACTTCTTTGCTCTAATACCAACTCAACTGGAAGGCAAAACAAGGATACTTACACATTCAGGGAAGGAAAAGTCACTTAGCCTCTGTAGCTGTCCCAAGTCACTTATCTAAATATAATGCAAGCTACCATTTTTTTCTGAAACCAAAAAATATCAAGACTCCAGAAAGAGACTTAAACATCAGAGGCATGGAAACACTCTGATATGAGTTGGAACCAAATATTTCCTGCTTTCATTCTACTCAAATGCTTTCACTTTTCTGTTGTTATTGTTAGAAATGTTATTCCGTATCTCTGTTTTTGCCTCAGTTGGCCTGCAATCTTAACTTTTCATATGTCTGTTTGTTTTTCCAGTAACCTGCTTTTACCCTCCTTTCTTATTTCAATTTACTATAATACACATTACCCTGAAGACTGTTTCTTACCTTTTTTCTTTCTTATTCTCAGAGATTCATGCAAAAAAATGTATTAGTAAATACAGTTGACCCTTGAAAAACATGGGTTTTAAGGGCACTGACCCCCCAACACACAGATGAAAATTTACATATAACTTTTGACTCCCCCGAAACTTAGCTCTCCTTTAGTATCCATGGGGGATTGGTTCCAGGACCCCTTATGGATACCAAAATGTCAATGCCAAAATGGTCAAAATCAATGTTGTCAGAAATCTGGAAAACAGTCAAAAGCTTACATCAATCAAGCAAATAATAAACTAATGAAAAGGCAATTTAGAAATGGCAAGAAAGTTTTATGGAATTTTTCCTTGCCTGGCTCCATCTGCTCTTGACTGTAGTGATGGTCCCAAAGTGGTAGAGTCTTAATACAATGACAGACTCAAAGCAACAGCCCATGTTCCCAATATGAGACCCTTGATCCTGGTTCTGAAGGAAACAAAAGAGACCCTACTCTCAAATTATCGTGTGTACCAGTTCCAATCTGTCTGGGACCAACACAGGACACACATCTCTGTTTGCCTAACTTGGAATAGCCTGGTAAAGCAGCAGTCATTGCTCAAAAACACTGCAAGGTGAACTAACAAAAAACAGATGACTGCGGCAAAAAAATATGGATTGAAATACCATAGGCTATTGAAATGCCTAAGGTTCAGAAGCAAAAGCTAGGGAAGATTCTTTGGGAAGTTAAACCACTCAAAAGTACCCATGTATGCAAAGAAATTAAGAAAGCTACACACAGACTCAAGCCAAAATGCCTGCTTATAAAATGCTAGAGAAGACTCTAAGCTTTCACTTTGAGCCAATTCCTGAACTTAAGGACAAGTCAGCTATGTGTTGAAGGAGTATCCCAGCAGAGTCCATCGGCAAATCCTAGAAGAGGTTTATGGTTTTGTGTGTGCATGGTGCATGTGCATGTGTATGTGTGTTTGCTATGTTTATTTTTGTTTTTGCTTTTTTTAGGTCCTAGAATTCAAGGAAATCTGTTAAAACATTAGCTAAACATGAGCTAAAAAAACAGGGACTTCAATGATCAAATATGATATTTAATAAAATTCTCACAAAATTAGTTTTAAAAAGTCTCTAAATAAACATACTATTAGGATACTAGACAGTAACTACAAGAACTAGAGATCTCCAGTAAAAATAAATATAAATACAAAAACAAATATTAAAGTCAGTGTTACTATGTTATTAGTTTGTAAATCCACTTTTTATTTTTTATGTCATTTAAAATACACACATAAAATAATTATAAATCAATGTTATTGCGAACACAATGTAAAAGATGTGATTTATGATAACAATAATGTAAATAAGAGAAATATAATTATATAGAAACAGTTTCTGTATACTATTGAAGTTAAATTGGTTTCAATTCAAATTATCTTGTTTTAAATTTAGGATAGTAAACATAATCTTCTTAATCACCACAAAAAAACATTAATAGACAATGCACAAAAGGAAATGAAAAGGAAATCACACAACAGTTCACTAAAGAACAATCAAATAAACACAAAAGAAGGCAGCACTGAAGAAAAATAAGGAACAAAAATGTTCTTCATCAGTAATTTGTGAAAATATAAATGGATTAAGTTCCCCAATAAAAAGACAGGCATTAGCAAAATATATTTTTTAAAAAAGATTCAACTGTACAAAAAACTCACTTGAGATCAAAAGACACAAATGGGTTGAAAGTTAAAGCATGGATTAAGATATTTCATGCAAATAATAACCAAAAAAAGAAAAACGTCTGGGATGGCTACATTAATATCACTCAAAATAAATTGTAAATCAAAAACTGTTGCAAAAGGCAAAGGATAGCATATATTGATAACAAGTTTAATTAATGAGAAGACATAAGGACTATAAACATATATATATACACCAAACAACCCCCAAATATATGAAGCAAACTGCAGATTTGAAGGGAGAAATAGATAGTTCTACAGTAATAGTTGGAGACTTCAAAACCCTGCTTTCAATAATGGGTAAAACATCTAAACAAAAGATCAGTAGAGATGTAGGGGGTTTGAATAACACAATAAACCAATGAAACCTACAGACACATATGATCACTGTACTCAACAACATCAAAATACACATTTTCTCAAGTACAAATGGATCATTCTCCAGGATAGACCATCTGTTAGGCCACAATACAAATTTCAGTACACTTTTTTAAAATTGAATCATACAAAGTATCACCTCTAACTGCAATGGAATGAAGACAGAAATCAATAACAGAACTATTGGTGCCATTTTCCATTTTGCCTGTCACACATAATATAGAGCAACTAAGAAAAAACATATAATTTATCATTTAGAAAACTGGGAAAGGGAACATATTACACCTAAGTCACTGATGCGGAGTGTTTGATATTTCCCATGGGTAAGGAATAGAGAAGGAAATGAAAGACCACTTAATTTGTGTGAATCACTTATTTATTAAGGTGTGAGTTTTTTGGTTAACCATTGGACAGCCTGTGAGTCTGCTTAATGGGAAGATTTCCTTTACTAAGTGCTGAGTGGAGCTAACCTTGAAAGAGACATTTAAAATGATTATATTGTGATGGGCTTGGCAGTACTTTTCCTCTTGTGCCAATATTTAGGCTGGGGTACAATCATGGGCCTCAAATCACCAAGAATTTAGTTTTGTTTGTTTTGTTAATACATTCCTTTAGCATTTTATTTGGCGTTTGTATACTTCAGAATTTCCTTCATTCTTCATTATCACTGTGAAACAACTTTGTTTTCCTGTTCAAATGTTAAAAAGTGGATATTGATTCATCCTGAGTTTTACATGTCACAGATCTATTTTAGATGTCGGGGCCACTGGACTCTTTCCAATGACTTCGAGACATAATTTTGAATATGTGATTAACAATATTGTTCATTGTTGAAATATGTGTTGGGCCCATCATATCTGCTCTAAAAGTTCTCAAATGTCAAAGATTTAAAAATCCTTATCCTTGAATAATAGTTCCTCTGTGCTGTCCATTGGTGTTAGTCTGGCACCTACAGATTATGTAGTTTTTGTAACCAATTGTGTTTACCATGTTGTTTTATTCATGGAGACTCTTAAAGTCAAAACAGTGATACAACTTAAGTAACTAACTGTCTCCTGATCACATTTCCCTAGTCTTTTATTCATACTCTATTTCTTGTAGTCCTGTTTCTATTAAATATTTTTGCAATTATATTGGATTTCATGTATTCCAGTAAGCTACCACAATGCTTTATGAAGTATGGTAGGTTATAAATGCATATAAGTAAAAAGCATAGTTTTCTTAAGTGCAGTGTTTTATTTTATTATTTCCCTTTTGAAGTCATTGTTTCTTTGACTTGTTAAGAAATTAAAAAAATATATCAAAAGGCAAAATCCCTAATTCTGAAAATTTAGTATGGGTCAAGTATATAAACTAATACCACTGAGTCTATTAAGTCTTAGAAGTGAGTAATAGGTCTTTAAATTTTATTTTTTGATTATAAATAGTAGAGTAGTAACATACATAACTAGTTGCCTAATGAAAATTTGTATTCTAATTTGAAATTCTCATGAATACCTGTTTCTTTCCTTCTAATGTTATGATAATAGGCCATTTGATTATCTTCTGTTCAATGCTTTAACTTCAGACAATAAAGTATTTGTTATGAACAAATAGAAAAGAATTTATTTTCTTTGATGGGGACTGGGAGTAGTAGACAAAAATAAAAGCTCAAACACCTATTGTAGTGTTTATATGTATGTTTTATTTATTTCAATATCTGATTTAAAATTTCTAAAAGAATGTTGTAATATGTCTTGCCCATTTTACAGACTCAAGTAAATTAATTTCTGGGAGGTATGAAACTTTCCCAAGCTTATCAAGATAATTAGTGGTAAGAGTGAGAAGTACACCCAGATATATCTATTCATATAGCTTTTGCTCTTCTCTCTTCATTCACTTTTAGTAACCAAAGCTTTCCTGCTTACGAATATGACTGAGATTTACAGAGAGCCAGTCAACACTGCTTGTTAATCACATAGAAAAATTACTGCTAATTCTTTAAAGACATATTCCTTTTTCATTCAGTGACTGTAGTTTTCAAATAATATTTCCAGGCACTGGTAATCATCTGGATGGAGACGGAAAACATAACTTAAGGATGCTGCTAGCAGTCAGAAAAGGACAGTTGGGTTCATTGGTAATATTTATTACATTCCTTCAGACTACATTAATTTTATTACTAAGATCTTAACATTTTACAGTATAACCCTTCTTTGTTTGTTTCTTCTTCCTCCCTCTATCACTCTCTCTTTTCTTTTCCCATATTATTATCTTTAACAATTCTTAGTGAATTAAACTTAGTATTCAACTGTACTAGTCACAAACGTAGAGAATCATAGATCATAACAAAAAAAAGTAGAAAAAAGTATAAATTATATGAACACACACATGTACATATACATACTGTATGCATCATTTTTCCAAAATCTAATAAGTATTTGCACATTTACTGTAAATTAGAAGTAAGCCTAGGAATGAGCATTATACTGTTTACAGGATACAGAAAATATACCCAAATATAAAAATCACTAGCAATGAGAATGGAGGAAAAAGGCTATAAGGAATTCAGATATTACTTTTGTATTCCAGCTATGATGCCAAATATTAAATTTTCAACTTAAGATGGCCATAAAAAGATGTATTACTTTTCTAGGACTGCCATGACAAAGTACACAAACTGAGTGGGTTAAATAACAGATATTTGTTTACCCATAGTTCTAGAGGTTAAAAGTCTGAAGTAAATTGTCAGCAGGGTAGATTACTTCTGAGGCCTCTTTCTTTGGCTTACAGATGGCCATCTTGCCTTGTGTCTTCACTTTGTACCCATTTGTGTCTTAATTTTCTCTTTCTATAAGGACACTGGTCACTAGATTAGGGCTCACGCACATGAACACATTTTACTTTAGTTATATCTTTAAAGGCCCTATTTTTCAAAATAGCCATATTATGAGGTATCGGAGGTTAGGACTTCTACAAATAAATTTTTTTGAGAGGCAGGTAGAAGACAATTCAGCTAATAACAGAAAATAAGAGTTTAAATAAATAAGTAACTACCTTTTCTAGTGTGTCACCTAAGGATATGAATTTATTCAAGAATGATAATAATAGTAAGGATTTATATAATACTATATATTATATGAAGAATATTAAATTATCACTGAATATGTTGTGAGATGGATATTAAATGAGACAGAGTAAGATTAAGCAACTTCCCCAGAATCATATAGTTAATTCTTTCCAAATCCATATTTCAACCAGGTATTTCTCCAGTTCCAAATTCATTCTATATCTTACCACAAGAAACAATACCCACTTTCCAAGAGATCTACTCATCAATTATTCTATGCTGTATATTCATTTCATTTTTAAAATAAATTATAATTTTTCATTTTGCTTAGTTTCAGAAGTTATATAGGAAGAGAATGGAGTTAGATATTGTTAGTGAAATTCATACATGGGGAAGAAAATTGAATCCAGAAACTTCAGCAAAATTCTATGTAGAAGGCAAATAACAGAACAGAAAATATTGTCATTCATTTGGTTCAGTGATATTTCCTAAAGGACTACAAGAATCAATTCTAAGAACTCAAGTGTTTTTCAAACTTTCACCAATGGGCTCTATCTGCAGAATCCTCTAACAATATCAAATAACTTAGTTTCAAATTCTAATCCATTTAATACCAGAAGTTCCAATTGTTCTCTGTGAAAACAAAAGCGAAAATCATATCTGGTAATTTGGAACAATTTCTTCAAGGCCCAGGCAAAATCTAATACATACAAGTAATAATCATTGGTAATCACATGTTTAAAAATGATTATTCAGGTATCAAAGAGATATATAATGGGAGAAATAATAATTAGAGAGAAACTTAGATCACAATTATTTAATTAATGCTCAACTATATATGAGTTTAATTTTGGTTTAGCAATCCCTTCTACTAGACACTGTCAATTCATCTTCACAGATAGACCAAAAAGTCATCTTCCAATGCAAGATTTACTGTGTTACTTATTTAAAAACCTACATTGACTTCCACATTTATTCCATCAAATTTTGCTATGAGAGAAAATTAGCATTATACTCTGTCTTGGATTAGATACTCAACCATACTTAGTTCATCCTATTTGAAGCACTTTGAGTACAGACCCTACAGAGTCTTACCTTATATCCTCTACAGAATCTAGACAAGGGATCCGTACGTAGTTATAGCTAGAAAAATATTTGCTCTGAGTTCATATTTTCAGACTTTACCAAATCTTTATTATTCAGATTTATCTCTACAATTCCAAGCAGAAGACCTACTTGCCTTTTAATTTTCATTTTGTAATCTCTGCCAGTAACAAAAAGTGAAGAATTGAGACATTAGCCACAGTCTGCTAATGGTCAAAACAGAGAACACAGATAAAATAATCTGTGGAGATATTTTTTTTTCTTTCAAAAGGTATTAACATAGAAAAAAGTCCTAGAGTCTAAAACAGTTTCGCAAAATAAAATCTCATAAAACCTAAAAACTCAGACACATATCAGTAATGGATTGGCTCAATAAACTTATATTCACTCAATGGAAAACTGTAAAGACAAAAAGAATAATATACTCTTCTAACTGAATTCATTAGTGCTTCAAAAACAGTGTCAAGTAATAGTTTTTATTTAACATTATGTCAGGCACCTTCATTTTGTCCTCCATTCATTGTCAGTGTTACTAAACTTTTACCATTTACCACTTTCTCTTTCAGATACATAATATCTTCATCTTGCATTTATCGATTCTTATTTCACTATTTTTTTTTAAATTACAAAATATCTTTTGAGAATGTTTCAAATGATTGTATAGCTTTGCTCTCTTTTAACCTTGTTATGTGGTAAATCATATTTTATTACATTACTTTATGTTATTTATCATATGTTATGTTAACTGTATTACACTTATAATTAAAGTAACACTTTGGTTCAGAAATAGACAAAGCAATCAGCAGAACAGGAAGCATCTTAAATTAAAATTAGATTCAAGAGCTTACAGAAATTGAGATTAGAATAAAATTGACATTTTGAATGAGTAGCATAAATTAGTCAACAAAAGTGGTACTATATGGCTAATCATTAATAAATTCTAGATATATCAACTATTTAAAAGTAAAAAAATTAATGAAACTATAAAAATATCAGTAGAAACCTGGGTGACTTGAAAAAATCATTCATGAGAAATAACTTTCTAAGCTACAAATGATCCATTTAATCATATAAGAATTAAAATTATCTCCATGGCAAAACATGCTAAAAAGGTCAGGAAAAAAGCAAAAGAAATTGGAAAATATATTTAGAAATATATTTGCTTTCTTTTCTTTACATCTTTTAAGAGTAGCACATAATTCTTTTCCTTTAACCTATAATGTGAGTGTTAATCTATATTGTAAGTGCCTGGTTCTTTTTCTTTCATCTATAATATGAATATCAATATCGGGAATTGGTTCTGAGCACAGACTCTAAAGCTCCTTTGCTGGTTCCACCACTGACCATCTACACAATCCTGTGAATATTACTTTTCTGGGTGTTGGAGTCCTCACCTGAGAAATTAAAGCAAAATAGAACCTTCTCCCAGGGATAATAGAATTTTAAAGGAGTAAACATGTAAACCACTTAGGACAATGAACTCAAAATAAGTATTTATCAAATTAAAAAACAAACAAATAAAAGAAAGAAAATGTGGTGAATTAAATCTCTATATTCCTGATATTAAACCACTTTCACATTTGTTGGATGACCCAACATAGCCATGCTTTTTCTCATTCTAGTGAACTTAGGTAGCTAATAAGATATTTACAAATTTTCACTTTTATATTCACAAATAAATTTCACCTATAAATTTCTTTTTTTCTTAAAGTCCTTATCTATTTTCAGTATTAAGATTATATAGAATTCTTAAGAAGAACAAAGGACTTTTTTTCCTTTTTCTACTCTCTAGAATTTTTCTTTATTAAGATTTGCATTATCTATTTTATGAAATTTTGATACAATTAACCTCTAAAATGGTCTGGGTCTAGTATTTGCTTAGTGGAAGATTGTAAACTATTGATTTAATTCCTTTACTAGTTAAAGAATCCTCACACCTACATATTTCCTTCTGCATCATGTTTTTTTTTACAAACCTTACATGCTAGAAAAATATCCATTTTACATGAATATTCAAATTTATTGGCATTCCATATGTTTGTATTCTCTGCTCTAATGTTCTCATTCTTTCTGTGTATTATTTATATTTTCCTTTTTCTTAATCAAAAGGCTTATTTGTTTCTAAATCTTTTTAAAGAATATCATTTTCATCTACTAGATTACCTTAATTTTATACTTTTTGTTTGTTTGTTTTATTAAGTTCTTCATGTATCTTTATTATCTATTTCCTTCTATATGGTCTCTAGATTTGTTTTGCTTTTCTGACATCAGTTCAAACACTTGGTCATTAATTTTAATAAATCTTTTCAGTTATAAATGTTTAAATCCTTTTGAAGCTTCCAGGTTAAGAAAGTATCTAAGGATCAGTTCCTCCACACTGTTGCTGCTCAAGGCTCAATGCACCCCATTGCAATGAATATATTGACATTTTTCTCCTAGACTACTTTGTCTTTTCTACTTCTCACTTTTCTTTAGAGAGATAATCTTTGAAATATCCACTACTAACTATAGCTCCAAGGTGTCAATAAAAGTAATGTGTAATTTTTTTCAATCTACTTATATAATTTGGCACAAAATCTGGTCTGCCACATTACTAAAAGTAGCATTATTTTTACTCTTTACTTCCATGTTTAATATGCTGTCTTACACAACCATTAAGTTTTTAGCTTTATCAATAAAATGTAATTTTTACATTTTGAAAAAGATTCTGCCCAGCCTTTTAAAATATTCTTATTCCTCGTTGAAATTCTAATTATATATATTTACTTTCTATCCTGTACCTGATACTTTCAAGATCCAATGGCCTTAGAAATGTAATTTTGGTATTGGTTGTTTTTGCTGGTTTGCTGACAACTGTAGCTGATTTCTTCATTATTGTGTAAATTTAGATAATGCACTCATGTTTAGTTAAACTTTGTGGGAATCTTATAGGCCAAAGTTGCAAAAAGGTATTTGATTTTAAAATCCTTTTAAACAAAGATTCAAGATTTTTTTCTTGGGAGGTAGCTTAAATGAGTCAGAAGAAAATAAATGTCCTTTAAAACAAATTTGAAATGATCCTAATTATTCTAAGTAGGAAAATGAGAGCATAGATTACTTATCTCTAATATAGACTCCTTGTCAAGATACTGTTTATGATTCTAGACACTGCAATCAAATTATATTTGAGAGTCAAGCAGCTTAATTCCTGCATATTTCTTTCAAAGATTCTTATACCAAATTCACTAATACAATACAAATAAGAGATATTGATGTTTAAATGCAATTCAAATATCAGGTCTAAGGAACCCCAGTAAGGAAAAAAATCCTATATCTCTTGCCAAAACATTGTCAGGCCTTGGGTGGTTTGCTAACTGAAAGGTATTTTTATTGTTAAGTGGATAGAGATTGTTTAACAGAGATGAAAGTGAAAAACTTTTCAGTACTAATATGTGTTAAGAACAGTGCTAGGCTGTCTCATACTCCATATCAGTCAAGTCTCACTATTTTAAATATATAAAAAGCGAGGTTCAAAAAGTTTTTAGTAATTCACAAATCAATAAATTTAAGCAAGAATTCAATGCCAAATATGTTACACTGAAGTTTGAGCTATTATTCGCGATTAATAGAAATAACACTAAATTAAAAGTTTAGAGATATTTTTCCTTTCAGACTCTTTAACTTTATTTGACTGGAGATAAATTATTTCATCTATATGGGCTTCTTTTTTACATCTATAAATTAAAAGCTTGACTAGATGCTATTATATGGGCTTTCAATTCTAAAATGTTCTATTAAATTGACTTCCTATAATTGCCCTTGCAATATATGTATACTGCCACCAAGTGGCAGTAAAGAGTCCTAGTTCCTTTTTTTTTTTTTTTCCATGTGGGGAGTTCATTTGACATTAGATTTACCCACCAGAAGTACAGCCTTTCATGATATCTTAGTCGCTACACTTAAGTGATGTCACTACCCAAGCCAAGTGATGACAGACTAAATTTTAATTCTAAAACTATAATAGGCTGATGTTTTTATTTCTTAGTTCCAAAGGAGGACCTAATAAGGATCTGTTAACTTAAAAAAAAAAAAAGAGTACAACCTTTAATATAACTATAAAATGATAATATAATCACATAGTATTTATTTTAAAACAGAGGCTTGTGGCTGTGTATCACATCAGAATCACCTGTCAAGGTTTTCAAACATTCAGGAAATCCAGACCCCAATGAATGAAAATCTTCAGAGATGGGACTTGGGAATCTGGATTTTATTTACTTTTTTGCTTCAATGGGTGATTCTAATATACCGCAAGTTTTACAATAAACAAACAGAAAGAAAGCATAAAAGCTCCTTACACTAATTGTTGACATTTTGTATCTAACCTTTATTCTGATACACATTCATATACATATATATATATATATACACCTATACATATATAATATATGGCTTTATATACTGGCCTTACTTAAGAAAATCAAATATAATTCATTCTAAACAACTTTTAACTCTTTTCCCTCTAACTTTAGCTTCCTTCTTTTTAGGTCATCCTCTGAACATCTCAAGGGGCAGATACATCCATGAAATATGTGTCTAATTTGCCACCACTGAAACTCACATTTTTCTCTTTCAATAGGGAGTGAAAAAATTCATATACCTACACATATACCTTTAATTTTCCACAGAATAGCTTTTTGGTTCAATAACTTGCTAAAGGGAGAAATTCATTCTAACTTAAAGCAATAGTATAAAATGAATATTAAAAAAAATTAAGTATAGAATATAATTTGTGTTTATTTTCAACTCAGATATGTGCAAGATATATATCCATCAGGATATTGTGGGGATCTACACTGACCCTGGTCTCTGACATATTAAAGGATTAAAAAAACTAGTCTCCTAAAATCTCGGCTGGGCCACACTGGTTTAATATTATCATTGGAAGATGCTTATAAGTATGTATTAAGGGAATTATCATTTCAACTGTGACAAGATGAGAACTCCCAGGTAAGACACATGTATGTGAAACAATGTATTTACATTCAATGTAAATACATTCACAGTATTGACTTATCCCTCTTTATAGACTATATAATATTTCTGGGTAAAATAGATTTTCTTGATTCAATTGTAATCACTCTTCTACTTTTCCATTTTTTCTCTTTGAGAATTTATTACAAAGTCAATTATTGAAAAACGCAACTCTAGAAGGGTCAGACAATTAAAATTGCATTGACAACAGTCAATGGGAAAAAATAGCCTCAGTTTATGTGAAATGAAAAATCCTACATTACAGGAGAAAAACCAAGTATTACACATTGTATCGACAGCTAACTAGAAAAAGAAGCACAACAGCACAGCACCTCCTGGCACCTCCATTTACTGTTCTGAGGGTATGTTTAATACTACAGCTGTGTAGAGAGCAATTGGAAAGGAAACTATAAAGTCACATGACCATCTGTTCTTAAAAGTCCAGAAAGAATTTATGAAATAGAATCAGTGCCATTCTGACTTTCTCTTCTCTTCCTATTCATAGCCTTTTTCCTTTGGGGTTTCCTCTTTTATTCTTTTAGATTTTTTGAAATTTTGTTCTGTTTTTAACATTACATATTCCTTTTCTCATCCAGTTTATCAACTGCATATTAATTTTAATTACAAAGTTCTTTGTTTAATAGAAAATCTTGATTTTTTATACTTAAATTGAGATTTTTAATGTATACATGTATTTCATGACTTTTTTAGGTTCTATTGAAGGAAACTTTCTCCATTCATAGGGCACAAAAACCACTCCTATATTTTCTTCTCTTAAATATATGGCTTTGCCTTTCACACTGAGTTCTCTAATCCATGTGAGTTCACTTTGTATGTAATGTAAACATCCAGGTTAATTTTTCTCCATAAAATGCATTATTTTCCACAACATCATCTACTAAATAATTCATATTTGTCCATTTTTTCTGTAGTGTTCATAAATAATGTGGTTAAATTTTGAGTTCATACTGTCAAATATATTGATAGTCACAAAACTTTTATGGCTTTTAAGCACTTGAGATGTGCTATAAATGGAAAATAAATACCAGATTTCAAAGACTTAGTTGAGAAAACTGTAAAATATCATGATGATTTTTTTAATATTGATCGTATGTTGAAATAATATTTGATTACATTGAATTAGATAAAGTACGTTATTAACATTTATATCATTTCATTTTTTTTAAGTATGCAAAAATTAAAACCAGTGTTCTATATTTCTACTGGACTGCACTGCCATAGACTATTTTGGCATATTACTTTCTGCACCAGTATGCCATATTGATTTTATTGTTAAAATATTGTCTTATTAACATACTGGGCAATTTCACCTTTAATTTTTTAAAGACATTCAAAAACTCCTTTTTGACAGATACTTATGATTTCTAACTTTTCAAATTTCTCAATATTTGAACAAAGTCATGAACAAGGTCTATCTGTCCTTTAAAATTTTTTTTTAAGTTTTCAAATTTCTCTTCATTTAAGTATGTATTCTTCTTTGAGATATATATATATATATATTATATACACACACACACACACACATATATGTGTGTATATATACACATACATACATATGCACACATACATATACATATACAATATACACATATATACATATAAAACATATATACATGTATAATATATATATATAATAACCCATTAGCTTTCACTTCTTGTTAACAATGAAGGTATATTGACATATTTTATGATGTTCTAGCCTGTAACCTAGCTAAGCTCTAATTAGTTCAAAGTTTATATATTCTCAATATTATCTGAACACATTTTCTGTAAATAATGATATTTTATCTTTTTTTGTTCAATCTTTACACTTGTCGTATCTCATCATTCATTCTTAGCCCAGACCTCTAATACCAAGTTAAATTATATTGTGATAATGAATATTCTATCTTGTTTACAATTTAAATAAAAATTCAACAAAAATTTCTCCATAATTTATAATGTATGTTTATCAAGTAGAGCAAGTTCTATTTTATTATTTAATTCAGAGATATTTTATCTTAAGTATTTTCTAAAACTTTTTAGGGAACATTTATTAATATGTGAAGTATTTTTTCCTCCAATGTGGTAATCAGCTTTCTCATGTTAAAACATCCTTGAATTCCTGGAATGAATAATACATGATTTTTAAATATATAGCTAGATTTGGCTGGTTCATATTCTATTTAAGATTTTTTAACCTGTGTTCATAAATGTATTGTCTTATAATTTTATAGTCTTATACTATTTCATGCAGTTTTAAATTAAGCCTATAAAATAAATCAATCTATCTTCCCTCTTTTTAATTATAGTTTTCTACTTTTCTTGTCTCTTTACATATTTTGTAATATATTTCTAAATTTCTTGTAAAAATAGTAAAAGTTATTAGAAATGATCTATTGAAAATTTTATAGAATCTATCTGCAAAACTACTTGGACTTGCAGTTTAGTTTGTTCTCTTCTCCCAGAGAATTTTTATTTCTATCTCAATTCTCTAAGTGATTATTTACATAGTCTATGTCTACTATTTCTGTTAAATATTCCACTTTACACTTTTTTCCCTAGAAAGTCATTCATCCATTATATGTTTCTAAAAATAATTTATTAGCATATAGTTATTTATATCTTTTTTTAATTTTTCAACTCTAGTAATCATGTCTACAGTATATTTCACCTTTTCCTTTTGGTATTTTAATGATTTGCATTTTTACCCTTTTAGATATCTTCAACAGTCCTGCCAAAGATAATGACTCATTCAAAGATACAGCACTCTGTTTTGTTTAGTTCTGTTTAGTTTTGTTTGTTTTTTAAGGAATCTCTCTTTTAGAGAATTCTGTTTTTACACCTGTAACTTGTTTCTTTCTTAAGAAAAAAAAAACAGTTATATATTTCAACCAATTTCTAGGGAAGGAGTCTTACATCATCTCTTTTACATATATGTAAAAATACTTTTACATATGTAAAAACACTTTTTATTAAAAAAAGTATTTAAACTTAGGCACTTCTGAGTACTGCTTTAACTGAGTCATACAAATTTTGACTTATACTGTTTTTGTTATCATTTAGTTTTATGTATTTAAGAATTTTTCTTAATTTCCTCTTTAACTCAAATCATTGTATAAAAATTTTAAATTTGTTTTTCATAATCAGATATAAAAAATTAATTCATATGCATCCTTTTGCTATTAATTTTATGTATATGATGTTATTGTAGGAGATATTTTATACAATGTGTCATTTCTTTAAAACAATGTATTTATTTTCTATTTCTGATAACTTTTTGTAAAATTGTCATATTACTTGGAAAAATGTTTTATTTTATTTTTTTGGTTGAAAGTAAAGTTCTTCCTGAATCACTTATTTTTAACTTATTAATAGCATTATTCAAACTATTAATTTTTTGCCTACTTTTTGTATGCTTGATCTATCTGGTTCTAAGAAACTTGCATTAAAATACCTATTTTTTTATTTTTAATTTTGTTCAGTTTTCAGTTGTATGTTTCTAGCAGTTGTTTTATCACATATTTTACACTCTATTTTAAGTACATATATGTTCATGATTGTTATATATTCTTGATCTTGACTAGGATATATAATGTGTTTATGATGCATTTTATATGAATTGTGTTTCATATTGGTTGATATATCTTTTTGTTGCTGTTTTATTTAAGTGATCAACTTTCTCATTTTATTTTTTAAGGATGAACAGTATAGAGAGCATATTATTAGATATTATATTTTTAATCCTGTCTTCTGGTAATCGAAACATATATTTACTGTAATTAATTTTCTTTTAAGAATTATTATGGCCATTTAATTTCATATTTTCTATTTCTCAACTTTCATTTCATTCTTCTTCTTTTTCCCACCAATTGGGCATCCTATTAAATAGGTTTTTTATCTGAAAATTATACCTACTAATATTTTTCTTGAAGTAAATGCAATTTATAAAAACCTACACTTACATTCATTTTTTCCTATGACTATTTCAAACACTAATCTATAATGTTCTTCATACAAGGAAAGTAATCTAACATGATTTTTTCTTCCTCTGGGCTCCTCTTACCTACCCTACTCATGCACCCATTTTCTTCAACAAGAATTTTAATTCTGAATTGGTATGAATATGCTCACTGATCTGATTTTTGAGTCTTTTAAAAAAATAAATTATGTTACCATATTTCCTATTTATTTTATACCACATTACTGTATTTATGTAGTTAGTTAGTTAGTTAGTTAGTTAGTTAGTTAGTTAGTTAGTTATGAATGACATACTTTCATTACAAGTATTTTCACAGGAGGTTTTCATACAGTAACGCTTCAGATGCTTTGTGTGCCTCAGCATACCTTCATTGTGAGTTCATGTTTAGAAGATAATTTAGCAAGATATAAAATTCTAAGTTCATACTTATTTTCCTTCATAAGTTTGAAATTATTACTCCATTATCTTTTGGCCTGCATTTGTGATCAAGAAATCTGATGTTCTATGACATTTAATGATTTAATCTATTCATTCTTTCAAGGACTTTTAAAATTTTTCTCTGTGTGATATTCCTATTTTTCCTTATAAATTTTCAAATTGAGTTAGACTTACCTATTAAAGTGTACTTGGGGAGGGGGTCAAAGCCCAGGATCAGTTTAGTGATTCAGTAACTTTAAGGAAAAGAATTTGTCTCTAAGTGGGTTGACCTCAAAACAATGATCTTGCCTTGAATTCATCTATTTGCTGCCCAACCCCAACTGGGGTTGCATCTCTACCTTTCAGCAGAACTCCTTGACTTTCCTGGACCTTGCTCTTCTTCAAATGTTTTTCTTTTTGATCATGTAACATTCAGAATGTAGAAGAATAGTAGAAGGTTGCTCTGAAGGTTCAGTCAGCTTAGTAACACTTCAGCAAGATTTCAATGCTGCTCTGGTGTCACCTGCAGACTAAGCCATGCTAAGCAGGTGCTGTTGTTTTTCTTTTTTTAAAGCAGCACCACTCCAGAGCTCTCCTGATGGGGATACTCAGATTTATACCTACTTAGACTCCTTCTTCCACCTTATGCCAGGTTACAACCATCTCCATTTTTCCAGGGGTTTCTATAGGGGCTTACATTCATTTTTCAAATCTACATACTTTCCTCTACTTTTTCTGACATTGACATAGTTGGATTTGGCAGAGGCAACCAGTAATTCATGATAGCACTCTTTCTTCTCAAAAAAAAAAAAAAACCTCCTCACTATCTATTAATTTTTTATAGTACTATTGACTCTAAACAGCAAGGCCACACATTGCAGGGTCCAGAACAACAGAAAATATATTCAAATATTTAGAATTAAAAGCCTACCCAAATATGTTAAGTATGTTCTATCTTTTTACCTTGACAAATATATCTTAATAAAAACTTGGTAAGGCTGGTCAAAATTTTCATACAGTGGAAGCTAGTCTCCAATAAGGGCCTCCCACCCATGACCCACCCAAGACAGGCTCCATAATTTGTAGTGCCAAGTAAAAAAATAAAAATACAAGCTCCCTTATTAATAAAGTAGGGAGAAAAGTATCATTAAAGATATTAAAATGTGTAATTTTTCCCTTTCTTCTTCAGTCTCTCATTCTCTCATTCTCAGCTTGTCACAGGTGTTTCGTATTTGCTATTTGAGTAAATAAAATTTTTAATTTTAAATTATTAGCCTAAATGTTATATTCTTGTTATACAATACAATAATTAAATACAAATATCTTTATATTTTAAAATCTTTATATCGCACCTTTTTATATTGTGCAATGTGAGTTTTAAATTCAAATAAGAGTATTTAACTCATATACAGAATCAACCACCTAAATTACAATTCATATTTGCTCATCCTGCACATATATTTTCTTATTAGCACAACAATGGTAACATTGCACAAAATCAATTCAACTTTTTTTTGTTTACTTTTTCATATATGTACATCTACTAAAAATTTCTACTTTCATCTTACTGATGAGTAAGAGCTAAAAGGGAAAAAAAAAACTATTGATCATTCGGTCATTATTTTTCCTTCTATGTCATTACTTTCAATGTAAATTATTGACTAATAAAGAGAAGTAACATGAATAAAAAAAAAAATATGATAGGGTTCCTTGGCTATTCATGTCTCTTAGGACATCAGTGCTTTCTTTCTGTGTTTAAAACACTGGTTCAAATGGAAAGCATGACTTCTCATGGATGTCAGTGCTCCTGCTTAGTCACAGATCTAACATGCATACTTGTATTTGTTGTGAATCTCACTGAATTCCCATGCATTGTTGATCCATGGGGTACTATGAATGCTGGTATGCAACAGGGTGGCAAGAAATAGTACTGAGCATGAATATTGCATACATGTTCTCCATTGAAACACATTCAATGATGAAATTATTAAGATTATTAAGACATCAATAGCAGAGCATTAAACTAAGTGCAGGGTCCTTTTCTGTGTAGGTCCTTGTGACTACACAGGAAGCCTGCCTTTGGCCTACCTCACTTCTCTTCCTAGACCTGGCTCCATCCTTCATGCATAGTTCAGTCCACACATCCAAGTTATGCCCAATCTCTGCAAAAGAATATGTATTGGTCTCTATGTGAAGATAGATCCAGGGAAGAGACCTGTGTAGGCACTGAAATCAGGCTTGAAGCTTTTGGGCAAGAAATTTCAGAGTCTCAAGCTATCTGCATTATCTCTAGGGTCAGGGGGTCTGGTCCATGTGAGCATATCTCCCTTAATCCCATGATCTCTTCACTCTAAGAGGCAGAGCAGGGTGAGATCCCCTAAAAGAACAGGGTCCATGGCAGGGACTACTCTTGTGTGGGTTTCAGGTACTCCAAATCAATCATCCAATGCTATCTTTGTTTTTTTCATTCTCATCATAACTCATCTTATTTTATCATTTCTCATAAATTCCACCTGATTCTGAGTTGTAGATTTATTAGTATCATTTCCCTGTTGTCACATGGCTCTCTTTTCCTCTTTCATACATGTTCTTTCTTAAATCAATCTTATTGCAGAGATACTTGAGCAGCCACAAAAGTCTCTATAGACACCTGCTCAGTTTCTCCTACACTTACAGCATTAATGACAGTATCATCAGAATTTCATTTTCTGATGTTATCATAAATTGATACAGCTAAGTGATAGATATAGAATTAGAAAACTGTAGAATGTTATAGTCTTATGGGATCTATGGCTCAAGTAGTTATTAAAAGATTTTTCCTAAGTAGAACAGATAATTGGAGGCATAACAAATGAGTAAGTCCCAGACCTTCCAACTTCGAGTCTAATGCTCTACATGTACTACATTGTTTCAAAACAAAATTAGCCTGTAATGTCTTAATCCTTTGATATATGTGTAGTGAAGCCAGCCCATAACACTGATGAAATGCAGCTATGGGTTTGATGATATAAGAGAAAAGTCAGACCTAGTATTAGTACTCTGATAGGTGCATGAAAATATGTAGTACATATGTCTATGGCAGACATTGCTAATCAAAGTCCTCTTTCTCTTAGAGCTTCATACTTCTTGTTCTCATTAATAAAGAATGAAAACTGGCAAAAAAATGAAACTTGTAACTATTCTAGCTATATAACTTAGGAACTATAAATATTATGTAGCTCAGAACACATGTTTAATTTAAAACTAAAAACAATGACATGTTAAACTTAAGTCTAACATTTTGTAAATAACTATTTTAAGATAGGTGTTGGTCAAACAAAGTCCCTGTATCAGTCGACAATTGCTACAATAAAACTGTCAACAAGCAATCAAAAAACCTCAGGGTCTTACACACCAATTATTGATTCTCATGGATTGACTGTACAAATGGCACTGCTCCATCTCATGCTGCAAGTCTGCAGGTGCAGGCCTGCAACACCTGCTTTACATAGGTGAGTCAGGATCAGTCCTTCTCATGGCAGTATCAAAGGTCAGAATGCAGGAAACTCAGAACTGGCACAACATTACTTCTACTCACATGCTATGGTCCAAAAACTGTACTATGACCAAGGTTAAATGTAAAGACTGGGGAAGGGAAATCTGCCTGCAATGACATGTTAGTAAGAGTGTGGATACAGACAGGACTGAAGAATTGAAGACACTCTTTCACTACAACTGACCAGATGCCAACATGAAAAACAAGGGGAAAGAATTTGGGAGTCATGTCTGAAAGTATTAATCCTAACAAAATATATTAGTTTGGTTCACGTAACCTTTTTAAAAATCTCTGCTACCTGCCAATTTCTCTCTGTATGAGAATATTTCTCTCCTCAGGGAATTGAATGATTTTGTCATCTTACAAGAGATAAAAGTCTTCCACTGCAGTTGATTTGCTGTTGAGTTTCCTGCAAAATGAGTACCACCCAGAAGACCTTAAACAGATGTCCCTTTACCATCTGATATTATGGCCATGCTTTTTAAATAAGATTTTGTCATCACCTATTTTGGAAACCAATGTTAAAATCATGGCTGCATTGGAGATTTAAAATTTCAAGTCTTTCTTGTGGAAATTCTGACAGTTTTAACTTTTAAGTTAAAAATTAAAAAACAAACAAAATTACTGACAGCATTATAAAAGAGAGATGAGGACAAGAGGTGAGTTTGACTCCAAAGAAATAATAATTATGTTAATATCTATCATCTTTAAAAAGGCATTTCTTCCCTTTTGTTTTTCCCATTCTTTAAATGCAGTAGTATACTTTATGAAGTCCTTCCCTAACCAAGATTTAAAAGTATGCTACAAAATAAAAGTATAGGATGTGATTTTGAGAAAGGATCAGGGAAAAGGGTTGGGAGCAGGGTGAGAAAAGGGGAACAGCTACCTTGGAAACCTTCTTAAGCAAAACTAAAACTGCAAAACAGACATGAGCTTTTGTTGTTTACTTTTTTAAATAAGCATGTATTGCTTCATATTTTTATCTTTATGTTTGAAATACTATGTATATAGAAATTTTTAACAATGTTAAGTCTTCCAGTCTATAAACATGGGGATTCAATATTATCTCTATCAAAATCATAATGGCATTCTTCACAGAAACAGAAAAAAAAAGATCCTAAAGTTCAAAAGACCCTGAATAGCCAAAGTAATCTTGATTAAAATATAAAAAAGAATAAAGCTAGAGTATCACACTTCCTAATCTCAAAATATATTACAAAACAAAAGAAATTAAAACAGTATAGTACTGGCATAAAGACATATACAGACCAATGGAATAAAATGGAGAGCCAGAAGTAAACTCACGCATAGAGTCAACTGATCTTGGACAAGTGTACCAAGAAAACACAATGAGGAAGGAAAGAATAGTCTCTTCAACAACTAGTATTGTAAACTGGATATCCACAAGCAAAAAATAAATAAATTGGACTCTTATGTTATATCATACACAAAAATCAACTCAAAATTGATGAAAGACTTAACTATAAGACCTGAAACTATAAAACACCTAGAAGAAAAAACAGAAGGAAAACTTCCTGATATCTGTCTTGGTAATAATTTCTTGAATATGACATCAAAATCACAGGTAACAAAAGCAAAAATAGACAAGTGGGGCTCATTAAACTAAAAGCTTCAGCACAGCACAGGAAAAAATAAACAGAATTTAAAGGCAAGCCATGGAATAGTAGAAAATATCTGCAAACCCTATATCTGATAAGGAATGCATATATGAGAAATTTCTACAATTCAGAAAAAAAGACAAATAATTCAACTACAAAATGGGCAAAGAACTAGGACTTGGATAGACATTCTTCAAAGAAGAGATATGAATGGCTAGAAAGTATGTGAAAATGTGCTCAATATCACTAATCATAAGGAAAAGGCAAATCAAAACCACAATGAGATATCAAAAACCAATATATAACAAGTGTTGGTGAGGATGTGAGAAAATTGGAAGCCTTATATATTGTTGGTAGAACATAAAATGGTACAGCAGCAATGGAAAACAATATGGAGGTTCCTAAAAAAATAACAATAAAACAACCATATGATCCAGTAATTCTACTTCTGGGCATATATCTAGAAGAATTGAAATCAGAAGAATTGATCTCAAAGAGAAGAGCCATTTGATTTCCCATGTTCATCTCAGTGTTATTCACAATAGTCAAGATATGGAAACAATCTAAATGTCCAACTGACAAATGAATGGATAAAGAAAATGAGATACATATATATACATACATATGAATGTGTGTGTATAATAGATATAAAGAAATATTATTGTGATAATGTGAAATGTGATATATATGTATATGTGTGTGTGTATATGTGTATGTGTGTGTGTATATATATATATATATATATATATATATATATATGGAATATTATTCAGCCTTAAAAAAGGAAATCCTGCCATATGCTATGTGAATATCCCAGAAGACAAACTTAGTGGAATAAGCCACTCACAGAAGGATAAATACTGCATAATTCCATTTTAATGAGTTATATAAAATGTTAAAAATCATAGAAATAAAGAGTAAATGGTGGTTACCAGGGGACAAAGGAGAGGGAAATGAGAGTTGTTCAACAGGCAGTTTCAGTTATGCAAAATGTGTAGGGTATAGAGATCCACTGCATGACATAGTGCCTACAGTTGATATTATATACCTAAAAATTGTTAAGAGGGTAGATCTCATATGAAGTATTCTTATTGCAAAAACAAATAAACAGACAAAGGGGCAGGAGGAAACTTTTGAAGGTGAAGGATATGCTTAACACCTTTAGGCTGGCGATGATTTCATGAGTGTATGCATCTCTTCAAATTTATCAAATCGTAGTCATTAAAAATGTCCAGTTTTTTCATACATCAATTACACCTCAACAAAATTGTCTAAAAATAATATGGGTATTGCTTTAATTAGACAAACGTAAGATGCTGATTATTTATTTTTTGGTACCTATTAAAATATGGTTTATATTAAATTGAATGAAATCAATAAAAGTAAAAATATCCCAAGACTTTTATGCAATAAGGTTTTTAGTTCAAGCCCAGGCTAGTTATCCCTCTGACACCTGCAAATGGCATTTTAATTGATCAGAAAAAATAGCTGCTAGTGATGGTTTTTCAAAGCCAACTTGGCTATATACCATGTCGTGATCTCTGTAGAAAAGTGTATCAGGAGGAATTAGATTAATTTTTAAAGGTTCTTTACCCATGAGTTTACTGTAACAATTCATCACCTTAACACCTCATGTTTATTAAATAAGTCTATGTTTTATATATGATGTTTATAAAATTTGGTTGTGCTGGGGGTTTATATTTGACTCACTCCATGGCTGCATGAGACAATCAGATGTCAACAAATTAATAAATAGAGCCCTGATCTTAACACAGTAAGAGATTTAGCTCTATGCTACATATAATTTTGTCTAAATATTTTTAAAAATAAACAAAAGCAAGGCATTTAATTTTAGAAGGTATAATCACAAAGAGATTTTACATAAACATGAGATAAATCTCCAGAGAGTAGACATTAGAGCTCAATATCACATCTTATAAAAAAGTCTTCCTTAACTTTTCAAGTTTAACAGTCCTATTCTTTGTAAAACCATGACTATTAATATTTCTATTACTGCTGCTCTTGATGTCTATTTTATATCATAGTCATGTACATTTCTATGTCACATAAACTCCAAATAATCCTATAAGAGTCATAAAGCGGGTATTACTGTACTCATTTTATGGAAAAGGGAAACTGAGACTCAGAACATAACACTTTGCTGGGGGACATACAACGAGTGAACAGAAGAGATAGCATTTGAGTTGAAGCCTTGTGACTGAAGTCCAAGACTTTTTCAGCTACACTGCGGTTAGTATTCTCATAGACCATGCTGTGGAGCACAATTCCAAGTGCAGTCACTTGCACTGAGCAGGTATCAGATGTTACTGAACTGAACAGGAGCACAGATGGCCAGCATGACAGAGCTATGCCCACTTTTCTGTGTCAGAAGTTTAAAAGTGGGCAAAGCAAAAAAAACCCATCAAGACACACAAGTGCATTCTCCAAAATACACACCTCATTGTTTTTGCCATTCACCTTCTCAATAGATCAAATTCTACAGCCTCAGCAATTAGCTACTTTCCCTGTCATCGAGCAAAGGGTCAGAGATAATGTAGTGGGGGATCTCTTTTCTCTCTCCCTGCTCCACAGAGATCTCTGTGCTAGAGAGGTGACATCAGAAAGACTTGCAAAAACAAAGATATTTTCTGGCTTGAAATTGGCTTTTCGAGGATAATCAACTTTAACAAATCCAACAAATGAAAGCACTTATAAACTGCATATTAATAATTAGGCATCAAAAGTGTTTCTCACTATATTCTCAATTATAAAGACTAAGAGCCATGTTATTTCTTAAAATTCACCTGTAAGGTCCAGTTAATTCAGCAGATGACACCTGTATCAGATCTTCCAATTTTTCCATGATTAATATCTATCTAATAGGCATATTTTCTGTTCATTAGAATTTTTAATTGTTATATTAATTATGCATTCTTCACAATGAAAATTTTAATGTTTAGTTATTTGACATACCAGTGATGAGAATAAAAACTTATATAGGAAGGAAACTTCCTATGAATTGCATTATGGAGAACAAGTTCTGCATTGGCCAAATGCTTTGATAAGGTAAGGCTTTCCATCTCTTTGATAGAAAATAAAGAACACCTCAGTTACCTCCAAATTTGAAATATTCTATGGTGCATAAGATAACATAAATTGCCTCCTTTGTTGTTGCTTAATTTTAGTTGGCCAAATGACATTCATTTCTTACTTTTCAAGAAATTATTTCTCAAAAGATTGCCTTATTTATTTTGTTTTACATAATTAAAAAAGAAAAGAAAGAAAGAAAACTCATGACCTATAGGAGAGTGAAATACAATTAGTAAGAACAAACAATATGAAGTTAGAGATGGAGTATACACTTGCAAAAGACATAAGAGAAAAATGCAGGTATATTCTATATTTACTAATACAGGCTATGGATATATAACACATGTTATATTTGTTCAACACATATACATACGTAGTGCGAAATGTCATGATTCTTTGTTATTCAGAGACAGAGATCAAAGGAGGTCAATCATTCATCTTTTCATTCAATAATATTTGAATGAGCACTTACTATGTGTTGACAAGACTCAGAGAAGTGACTACCTCAATAATATTAACAAACCTACTTCCTCTTTGAGCTAGGTAATTTTAAACAATGCAAACAGCTGATGGATTGAAGAGTTATGGTGTTTATTTTCTTAAAAGAAAAGTGAGATTTCTGACTTTCCCCAAGGTTCCCTAAAGACTCAGAGGTTGAAATTTGTTGTTTATGGTATAATATAAAAACAACGGTATTTGCATCTTGTTACCACAGGGGTATTAAAACAGTGGCCTTTAGGCAACAAGATGCTTTGCTTTCCAAACATTTATATATAATATTGGGCTTTATTACTCTAAAACTAGGGGCTACAAGAGCAGGAAGACAAAGTTATAGTACATGAAAGCAAATTTCTAATTCCAGATAACTAGCATACATTTACTTCATTAACTAGCAGTTACATTTCCCACGCCTTCAATTAACACTGGTTTCATTTTAAATGCTATCAGTTAAGACAAGATGTGATAAGAAAACATCATTGCCAGGCAAGTGTTCCTCAAACACTGCTGATTTATCTCTTTGGTAATTCATTAAAATGCAAAATATATTGAAATTGATTTTCAGCACTTTCAGGCAGGAATGTTTCTAATAATGTTAATTTGCAAATTTCCTCTTCTTTTTTTAATTCTCTGTGCTGCAGTCGCCATGTTCAGCCGGAGGCTATTTGTATTGTGCAGACAGAAAATGAACAGCGAACATTTATTTCTCATATCTTTCTGAGAAACCTGAGGCGCATGAAGATATTTGTACTGTAACAGGCATAGTCAATCCCCTTCACTCCTTTTAGTCACTATATATCACCAGCAAACTCCCAGCTAGTCCTGCTGTAGCAATTAACCTGCCAGAGCTCTCTCCTGTCGAGCTCAGTAATAATAAACTCCTCCTCCCACCACTCCAGGGAGAGGGCAAGCTATAGATTCTGGCTCTGCAACTTCTATGCAGGCTGAATTATTCAGAATCAGCATGATTAAGAAGATGGCATGTTATTAGTTAAAAAGACATACCTTCCCCTCCGCCTTCCTTACTGAGGTTTAAACCTATTAAGATGAAGGCAACGAAGCTTTCCCTCTTTGATTCACAGTTCCTTGAAAGACTATTTACAATACCCTGTCAATTTCCATGTTTATGAATAAAAGTGTAAATACCAGGAAGGACATGTCAGAGTCAAAATGGACAGTTCACATAAACCTAGGAACTGACTAAAAATACTTTCACCCCAAAGAGACAAAGAGAGCAGGTTCACTTTGGGTAACTGGTCATGTTTCAATTGCTATTTCTAAAAGCATAGAAAAAAATCCCTGAGTTTATGCTTTTTGGGTCAGTTTCAAGTGGACCAAATTGTGATGAATTATAAATTAAAAATCCGGATATACAATCTGTCATATAACAAGTTTTTCGACTCTGGAAATAGTATATCCCTAACAATAAACCTTGTCTTTATAAGAATGGTAGTATTATAAATGTCATAATGGACTGCAAATGAACCAGCTGTTTATATTTTACTCTAATGCATGAATGAGAGAAGAGCTAGCCAGAATATAAAAGGAGATGGAAGAAAATTTACTAGTACCAAGTCACGGAGTAAAAAGTCCAAGGAACTCAATTTTTACGCATTCCCATCCAATTTACCCTTGCTGGTGACTTTTGAGGGGAAGTGTAGCTTTTGAAACCAATTGTATTATTCCACTTTGAGATGCCTTCTAGTATATTGAATAGACCCATCACAGTTATATGTCCCTTTTTCAGTCTCAAGCTGCCCTCACCATATGAGATTGGTTACTGTCGGAGGACTTTCCGAGAAGGATTTGAATGCAATTTCAAAGGCCAGACAGTGTAGTTTTCAAAACATTGCCAGCTTAGGAAAGCAAGGTTAGTAGCCCAGAAGGGGTGAGATTCTGGCTTTCTGTTTCTTATTTCATTCATTTCATTTCAAGCTAAGGCACCTTTTGATTCCAACCAAGTGAAATCGAGGCACCATGGCAATCTGAAGTGAATGATCCCACCCACCCAAAACCCTGTAAAATGGCAATTATCTGTAACTGCATTATTGCCAGCACATCCACAGCAGCCCATGGACACAGGCTATTCTCTTTGAGAATCTCTGTATAATTAAATCTAGGTCTACCCATGAGACTTCAACAAATGGCAAGGCCGCTTATGGGTGATTATTAGCAGATTGCCATTTCCTGCTCATCGGGTATAAATCATATGTGTGTATTATGCAAAGATCTTACCAAGTTTCATGTCTTATTTTCCTAGCCAGACCTAAAATTCAGCGAAGGGACACAGAGGAGGAGTACAACATGATTTTACAAATTGAGTGTTGCTTTATGGGGCATTACAGCTACTCTATTTAAAAATCCAATCCAGAAGATAACATTATAACTTGTTATGTTTGCATTTTCACATAAGGCACCTCACCTTTGGCTGCAGGTCTCTTATCTCTATAATATTCATGGAGTGCTAGCTTTTAATTAAACCATCCACAACTCTATGTAACTCGAAGTATATATTTTACTGCTGTGAGAACCACTAGTCAAGAAAAATTCTGTATTTTAAATTTATTTTTAAAGCTTGAATAGTTTTATTGCCAATGACATCATGAACAGTGCTTTCCTACAGAGATGACTAAATTTGTGTTTCAAGAGACATGCTCATCAGATCAGGGGTCTCAAAAGTTCATGAGACTCTTGACTGTAGATATAATATTCAGATTTGACTCTGTCAGAAACCACTGGAGGTCTCTGATGTGTAATCATTTGTCATTTTCTTAAAGCTGGATCTGAAATGCAGAGGTGAGTCACAAAGTTATAATTTCATCAAACTGATCGTCCATCTTCTTCAAATATAACTTCTCTGATATTTTCTTGGTTACTTTTTTTGTTTTCCTTATTATTCCCACCTGTAAATGTTGAGGTCCAAGGCTGCTAACATCTCATTATTCATACTTTCCCTACGTCATCTCACTGTATCCCAGAATCTCAAGTTCTATATGTATGTCAATAACTCACATCAAAATCATCCACCCAAATCTCATTCCTAGAATTCAGAAGTATATATGCAACTGCTTTCTCATAAACTGGTTATCCCACTGGAACTTAAATTTACCACATCCAAAACATTATAATAAATGCCAGTAATAGTTAATATGGATTTAATGTTTACACTTATAATCTTTATAAAACCCCCCATCAGTTAGAAGACTATTATATTTCTAGTTTTATAGCTGAGAAAAGTAGGATTTGAAGAGGTTAACTGTCAAGGTCATATGGTTACAAGAAAATATGATTTGGACATAAATCTGTCTGACCAGAGTCTAAGTTTTTAATTGCTATCTGCATCTTGCCCAGCCTGGGTTTCCTCTTTCATTTATACATTTGATCCCAGCAGCCCAGTCCTGTTTTGGCTATACAATTACTCCTTCAGGGATGCCTTTTCTGTATCTACGAGTAATTTGGGTTTCCAGGATGAGAGTTCCTCAAATACAAAATACCACATTTTTTAGAGATCCTGTAATTATGTACTTGATTTCCAATCTTCTCAATAGCCTGGGAAATACATAGGGCGAATACAGTTGAGAAAACAAGGAGATAAATGGGTGTGAGAGAGAATAGTCCAAACAGAGAACAGCGAATAGGAAGGTCCTGGTGAGGAAAACAATAAAACAAAAGTGTCACTTTCAAGTAACAGAATGATGCCTTTAAGGTTAGAGCACAAAGAATGATAGTGAGGAGGGGCAAGAAGGGAGACTTGAAAGGCAGACAAGTGCTAGTTTAGAGTGGGTTTTACAGGTCCTATTAAAGATTTGGAAATTTATTCTAAAGACAAAACAAGAATGCTTAAAACAATGGAATATGAAAACATAAAGCCTATCTACTTAGTCACTGATGGGCAAAGCCAATCTCAGAGGCCAAAGATCCAAAATGTTTCTCCAGTGCATTGGAGATATTAATAAGGAAGGGCAAAAGAAAAATGACAACTGTGTTTTGTTTTGTTTTGTTTTTTGCTTATACATTAAAAAGCCAAGTAATAAATAAGATATTTAGAAATTAGGACTCATTATATATAAAATATATATATATAACATTTTTGTAAACTGTTATATATAACCATATGTTATATATTTAAACCATATAATGCACACACACGTGTGTATATATTTAATTAGATTTTATTTTTTAGAGCAGTTTTAGTTCACACCAAAATTGCACAAAAAGGACAGAGTTGCCTTTTCTCACTGCTCCCACCCACACACAGATTCCCCTAGCTGCAATATCAGGCACCAGAGTGGTACATTTGTTACAATTGATTCATCACATTGACATATCATTATTGCTCCAAATCCCTAGTTTACATTACAGTTTCATTTAGTTTCATTGCCTTAAAATGCCCCCATACTTCACTTATTCATCCCTCCCTGCCTTCCCTATACCTGACAACCATTGGTCCTTTTACTTTCTCCTTAGTTTTGCCTTTTCCAGAATGTCATATAGTTGGAATAATATAGTATGGAGCCTTTTTAGTTTGGCTTATTTCACCAAATAATACATATTTAATGTTCCTTCATGTCTTTCTATAGATTGATAGCTCATCTTTTTTAGCACTGAATACTATTCCATTGTCTGATGTACCATAGTTTATTTACCCATTCACCTATTTAGAGACTGTTGGTTGCTTACAAATTTTGGCAGTTCTGAATAAAACTACTATAAATATGCAAGTGTAGGTTTTTATGTGAACATAAATTTTCAACTCACTTGGGTAAACATTAAGAAGCATAATTATAGGATCATACGGTAAGAGTATGTTAGCTTTGTAAGAAACTACCAAATTGTCTTCCAAAGTGGTTATACCATTTTGCATGCCCACTAGCAAAGAATGAGCAATCCAGTTGCCCCACATCCTTGTCAGTATTTGGTTTTGTCAGTGTTTTGGAGTTTGACCATTCTAATAGGTGTACAGTAGTATCTCATTGCTGTTTTCATTAAAAATTCCCTGACGACTATGATGTGGAACATCTTTTCATCTGATTATTAGCTATCTGTACATCTTCTTTGCTGATGTGTCTAAGTCCTTAGATCATTTTTAATAGGATTGTCCATCGAGTTTTAGCATTCTTTGTATTACAGTCTTTTATCAGACATGGCTTTCGCAAATATTTTCTCCCAGTCCATAACTTGTCTTCTTTCATATGTTATATTTTTATAGTTATTAAAGTAAGTTTCTAAATTCCCACGATGTACTTAGCCCCCATGGAGCATTCAACATGGAGAGCACTCAGAATCCAGTAAATAAAGATGGAAACAATAATTCTCTTTGAGAATTGACTGTGTGCAAGGCACCAAACTGTGGTAGGTTCTCAAGGGGTACACATGTACTATTTAATTTCTGTTCTCAAGAAATTTATAGTCATGAAAGTCGGGAAGAGGGGTCTACAAACCTCATAGTCATGTTAGTCATGAAGATGAGTCCTCAAACCCCATAGTCATGAAAGTCAGGAATACAGGTCCTCAATTTAAAAAGCCATTTCCATTGTCCTTGTTTCTGTCTCCATCTACTCAAAGTCAATGCTCATTACTCCTCCTTTAAAGCTTTCATCACCCTAAAGATACCCTTCCTCACTTCATGAACTTCAGCATTCCCATGGAGTTTTCATATAATAAATCTCCTATCTTTCTGAGACTTCACCCCCTCTTCCCAGGGCTCATCCTTTTATTTATCCAACACAGTCTTTGGAAATGTGAGCTCCAATCTCATAACCATGTATCCCCAGTTCCAGAATAGTTAAAAGGGAGATTATTAGTATACGCTGCATTTATCTGGGAAGATTGCATAGAAAAGAAATTCTAGCTGATCCTTAAGAGATGAATAAGACTTGGCAAGATGAGGAGAAAAAAGTGTCAAAGAAATAAAAAGTTACCAAGAGCCAAAAGACTCAAGGGCTGTATAAGCAAACTTACCAAACTAGACCAAGTAGCAGATGCAAAAAGCAGATGGGTGTGAACAGGTCTGCAAGCTTAACCTAAATCTATAACAATACTTTTATTTTAGATGTTCTGGGGTGCCTTACACTTCTTACGTACTGTCCATCATAATAAATAACTAACACTGACTGAGTACTTACTAGATATCAGGCACGTTTTCTTAGTGCTTTAAGGTACAGAGCTGCAAAGCCTGGCTTTCAGGAAGTCTGATTCTAGATCTCCACCTCATCCCACTGTACTCTGCAACAATTCCCTCAACAGAGTTTCACAATAACTCATTCACTTTTTTAAAAGTAGTATAACTGTTAATGGGTATGCTGAATTCCACTTTTTTCTCTCTCTTTACTAAGATCTTATTACAAATTCAATTATTGAAAGAGACAAATTTGAAAGGGTCATACAATTTAAAAATATATTTACAGCAATATGTTGCTAGTGTAACCGACTACCAGAAACTTAGTGGCATAAAACAACTCATATTTATTATCTTACTGTACTGTACATCTGAAGTCAAACACTGGTCTCTCTGGGCTAAAACTGAGGTGTCAGCAGGGCTATGTTTCTTTCTGGAGAATTCATTTCCTTGCCTCTTCCTATCTGCTAGTGGTGGTACTCATTCCTTGGTTTGTGGCCCCCTTCCTTTAAAGACAGCAATGGCAGGTTGAGTCTTTTTCACATGGCATCTTGCTGAACTTGTGCCTTTTAGCACATCTTTGAATCTTCTCTTCAGTTTCCCACTTCCACTTTTAAGGATCCTTCTAGTTACATGGGATACCCTATTTTAAAATAAAATATTAGCAATCTTAATTCCCCTTTGTCATATAACCTAACATAATTACAGGTTCTGTAGGTTAAGATGTATTATTCACCTTTCGGGCATTATTTTGCCTACCACAGTGCTCCATAAGTATTAGCTGATTATTAGTATATTAAGTAGAGTAAAGACTTAAAGAAACATGAAGTCATTAAGAAATTATTGAGTTCATAAAATCTTCCACAACAACAGTTTTTGTTTTTGTTGTTTTTATTTTTCGTTCAAATGTATGAAGTCTGTTCAAAGCATTTAACTTAGCTTTCATAGAACAAAAACTCCTGTGCTTTCACACTTACGTGGGGCCTGAAATTTTTACAATATTAAATTAAATTCTATAATGACAAGGATAATTATACCTAGGATAAAGGCATAGGGAGAAATACAGCTGATGTTGGTAAACATAAGTCACTTGGAGAAGCAGTAAGTGATTGGGCTCAACAGAGGGATGCCTACTGATGACAGGCACACAGCATGCAGGCACACAACCATTCCTGTGTTTTGCATAGGGAGTGGAGATTGACCAATAATTGGTAAAATATTTGAGTGAAAGTTTTTAAAGAAAGGCTCTTTAGACAGATGAGTTTTAATCCCTTCTTACTCATGCCTTACAAATTGGGTACCTTGACAAATTAATTAATGTCTAAGAAGTTAGTTCTGTTCTCTCCACTATCACATGAGGGTTAAGATACTACCTACTTTTTTTTTTTGTTTTGTTGATGGTTTCCTTTTCTGTACAAACATTTTTTAGTTTGATGTAGTCTCATTTGTTTCTTTTTTTCTCTTGTTTCCCTTGCCCAGGGAGATATAACCGAAAAGAAATTACTGTTAGAAATATCAGAGAGTTTACTGCCTATGTTTCTTCTAGAAATTTTATGGTTTCAGATCTTACATTTATTCTTTAATCCATTTTGAGTCTATTCTTGCATATGGTATAAGAAGGTGGTCTAGTTGTTTTGTTTTTTTTTTTTTTTGCATATATCTGTACAATTTTCCCAGCACCATTTATTAAAGACACTGTCTTCATTGTATATTCTTGCCTGCTTCATAAGATATTAAGTGAGAATATACGTGTGGATTTATTTCTGGGCTCTCTCTTCTGTTCCATTGATCAATGTATCTATCTGTTTTTATGCCAGTATTATGCTGTTTTGATGACTTAAGCCTTGTAGTATAGTTTGTTATCAGGCAGTGTGATATCTCCAACTTTGTTCTTCTTTCTCAAGATTGCCATGGCTATTCAGAGTCTTTTATGGTTCCATATAACTTTTAGGGTTATTTGTTCTAGCTCTCTGAAAAATGCCATTGGTATTTTGATAGGGATTGCATTGAATTTATAGATTGCTTTGGGTAGTATGGCTATTTTAATGATGTTGATTCTTCTTACTCGTTAGCATGGTATATGCTTTCATTTATTTGTATCTTCTTCAATTTCTTTTTTCATGACTTATAATTTTCTGAAAACAGGTTTTTTACCTCCTTGGTTAATTTGATTCCCAGGCATTTTATAGTTTTCAATATAATTGTAAATGGGATTGTTTTCTTAATTTCTCTTTCTGAAAGTTTGTCACTGGTGTATAGAAATGCCACTGACTTCTGAATATTTATTTTATAACCTGCTACTTTACTGAATTCATCGATCAGATCTAATAGTTTTTTGATGAACTCTTTAGGGTTCTCAATATATAGATTCATGTCATTGGCAAATAGCGAGAGTTTTACTTCCTTTCCAATTCAGATACCTTTTATTTCTCTTCTTTATCTTAATTGCTGGGGCTACAACTTCCAATATAATGTTGAAGAGGAGTGGTAAAAGTGGACATTCTTGTCTTGTTCCTGATCTTAAGGAAAATGCTTTTAGCCTTTCCCTATTGAATATGATATTAGCTGTAAGTCTGTCATATACAGCCTTTATTATGTTGAGGTATGTTCCTTCTGTTCCCACTTTGCTGAGAGTTTTTATCATAAATGATGCTGGATTTTGTCGAATGCTTTTTTTGCATCTATTGATATGATCGCATATTTTTTATCTTTCAATTTGTTAATGTAATGTATCACATTAATTATCTGCATATATTTTATTAACCTTACATCCCAGGAATAAGTCCAATTTGGTCTTGGTGTATGATATTTTTAATTTGAATTAGTCTGCTAACATTTTGTAAAGGATTTTGCATCAATGTTCATAAGAGATGTTGGCTTGTAGTTTATAAAACAAAAAGACAGCTGACTGATTTGGAGAAAATATTCCTTGATACATCTGATAAGAGGTTAATATCCAGAAATATATAAAGAATTCATACAACTCAATAACAAAAAAAATTTCAATTTAAAAATGGGCAGAAGACCTGAACAGATACTACTCCAAAGAAGAAATACAGATGGCCAATAGATATATGAAAGTATGCTCAAGATCATTACTTATTATAGAAATGCAAATTAAAACCACAATGAGATATCACCTGATACCTGTCAGAATGGCTATAATCAGTAAATCAAAGAACTAGTATTGGCGAGGATGCAGAGAACAGAGAACCCTCATTTATTGTTGGTGGGATTGCACTATGGAAAACAATCTAGAGGTTTCTCAACAAATTAAAAATGGATATACCTTTTGACCTAGCAATTGCACTTCTGGGTATTACCTCCCAAGAAATCAAAACAATATATGGTTCATATATACAACAGAATATTACTCAGCCATTAAAAAAATGAAATCATACCATTTGCAATAATGTGAATGGAACTAGAGGTTATTATACTGAGTGAAATAAGTCAGACAGAGAAAGATAAATACCATATGATTTTACTTATATGTGGAATCAAAGGAACAAAAAGAACTAATCAAAAACTGGATGACAAATATTAAAAAAAAATTGGATGGACAGAGGAGATGGGAGTAATGGGGCTAGGATAATGGAGTGAAGGGTTAAAGAAGTATAAATTATTAGTTGATAGATGGTCATGGGGATGGGGAGTACAGCATAGGGAATATAGTTAGCATTAATATAATCACGAGGTGGAAAACCAGAGGAGAGAAGGAGCAGTTAGGGGGATCATTTTATAAACTATATAAATGTCTAACCAATGTACTGTATATACTTGAAACTAAAAAAAAAAAAAAATACTGCCTAGTTCAAAAATACTGCCTAGTTCAAAGCAGTGGTAAGTACTTAAGTATGTCTTGCAAGTAAAAGTAAAAGTCTTCATCATTGGGAATCTATTCTGTCAATCACAAATATTTGCATACTGTTTCTATTACTTCTTTGAATAAATTCCTAAATGTGAACTGTTTACAAATTTCTCAATTTTTATATATAACTATACAAAATAGCCTCTCTCTCTCTCTCTCTGTGTATATATATACACACACACAATTTCACTCCTAACTACAATATATAATGACATCCATTTTCTTAACAAATTTACCAAGATATCTTATGATTTTAATATTGTCAATTGAGTTAAATTTTAAAAAGTATCTGAAATTGTTATTAATTTTTAAATTTTTTTGATGATTTCCTTTGAGAATGCTTTCATGTAAAATTATATTAACCATTTGTTTTCCTTTTTGTAAGAATTGCTTGTTAATATTTTATCCTCTTTTTTTCTGGCTTTGTTGAAATATAATAGACAATTAGTTGCTCATATTTACATTGTACAATACAACGAGTTTTTTTCAGTTATAGTTGGCATACAATAATATATTCATTTCAGTTGTACATCATAGTGACTAGAGACCTAAATAACTCACAAACTGATCACCCCATTAAATCTAGTACCCCTCTTCCCCCTTACATATTTATTACAATATTAACCATTTTTCTTATGCTACACTTTATATCTCTATGTCTATTTTGTAGTTATCCATTTGTGCTTTTTAATCCCTTTTCTGTTTTATGTCATCTCCCTAACCCCCTCCCATCTACTAGCCCTTCTTACCCATTTTTAATTGGAATGTTTATAGTTTTCTTATAAATTTATAAAAATTCTAAATATTAAGACCTTTGTATTTTATGTTCTTAATTTTTCTGATTTGAACTTTTTCTTTCTATTTTATGTATGTGTCTTAAGGCTAGTCTTGAAAGACAATTCCCAAATTTCCTCTGTCCTGTGGGGGGGGAAATCAATTTTAAAATACGATCTGCATGAGACTTCCTATAGCTAGTAAATTCCTAATAATATTAACATGTACATTTCAATACTCATCACAGAATTAACTTTTTTGATTCTCTAATAATTACTTGACTTCTTAAGAAACCACTATTTTCAGAAAATGTATTTCTTCTTTACATTCTTCTCACACCTTAGTACCAAACCCACTTGCATTTGTCACTTCTGACTTGTTTTTACAAATCAATTTCTTTTCTTTTTAATTGCATATTTCAGTAGGTTTGCCTTTATTTTGCAACTGTTACCTTAAAGCTTATTATTAAAGCACTTCAGTCTGTTAAATAACATAAACATCTTTCCCATCACCTCAGCACTTCTAATCCCCCTCCTCGCAGCCCCTCACTAAATAAAAAGCAATGCATTTTTTGTTGGAAGCTCTGAATGAATAATTCATTTGGAAAAATTGTCCGTGTTGTGCATGTTCAGAAGACAGAGCATTTCTCTTGTCAGTCACAATGGCTTGGGTAGAACTAAGTGCTGTTCAGTGTGTGTTCAGAGTGTACTGTTGATGGCAGGCTGCTGAGATTGCCAACTGTGTTAATCCTGACCATCTTTCTTTGTCTTTTGTGACAAGAAGAATAAGACTTGGAGTCTTATTCAGTTGTTGCAGTTAGACTGAATTTCATTTGGTTGTTTTAAGACTTCTTTTAAGTTACTGATATATTCTCATCATTCCCACAAATTGTGTGAAATTCTGGCCTAGAGCAATGTTCTATTGGGGCAGTGTGGCAGAGGAGAGATCATGGCTTTTCACCTCAGAGACCATTAGGTTGAGTTCTACATCAGCCATTTATGAAGCTGTTAGTATGGGCAAGTTGTATGACCTTGATGAGCCTGAATTCCCACATTGGACATATGGAAGTGAGTATAACTACGACACAGATTGTGTGTAGTGTGTATGTGTAGATTTGACAAGGAAATATTTTATGCCTTTGCCCTATGCCTAGAGGATGACAGGTTTCTAGTTAATGTTTATGTCCTTTTAATTAATTCCTCTTCACTACTGCTTCCATCATCTCTTTTCTTTTCTCTGCTCTGTTAAACATACACAAAATACTGAATAAACCTACCATGGTCCTGCCTAACAACATTTAATTTTCCCCTATTTTCATGATACAAAGTCCACTCTCCCCAGAATTATCCTCATGGTTGACCCCTCCACACCCACCCAGCATGCCCATTGGACTATTTACATAAAAATATTCTTCACCTTCCCCAATTAATTTTATGTTATTTCAGTCTCCAGGCCCAGTGGCTCCTGCTCCCTGCCTGGGTTGTCCATTCTACAGCAGCAAAAATTGCAGTTCTACTTTAAGATATAGTGATATATAATACACTTCTAAATTCTTTTCAAACCTCCATCTGTCTTTGGCCTCAACTTCCTGCTCCCAACACATATTCACTCTCCTACTTCTCATCATAGGATAATCATGTGGCCATGTCTCCATCTCTCGATTAGACCAGGACTCTAAGAGGCATAAACATACCTTAACATCTCTGTTTGGCTTATGGGAAATGCCTCAAGGAATTTTTGCTAAATAAATAAATGAATGAAGTATTAAATCTTTGAGGCACAGTATTAGAGACATTAAAATACACTAAAATCATTATGTCTCAATGACGTGATGATAGGAACACCAGAACATGCCTGCTGCATACCTTTAATCAAGCATCTGTAGAACCAGTTTTAAAAACATGTTGGTAAATCAAAAATGCACTGTTCTTACTATTTACATGAACATCTTTCCTCCCCACCCCACCTCCCTGATGGCTTTCTCCAAGTCTTTCCCTCTTCCTTCTGCCTTTTAAAGAAAGTAGAATTAAGAGGGATTATTTGGAGATACCTCCAGAGGCTGGTAACCTCAGCTATAAAATCTGGAATCTGGCTTTTTTTACTTGCAGGGTCTATTAAACATCCTCACAAATATTAACTGGTAACTAACCTTCACTCTGTTAATCCTCTCCTTCCTGGCTTAATGATGGTAGCTGTGTTTTGCATCTTGTCTTAAAACTCAAATTCCTGTTCTTCCCTAAGAGGCATGTCTTGTCTTAACTAGTACTGGCTAAAACTGCTACACAGCAAGCCATATATCAAAAAGGCCTTAAAGGATCTTTCTCCTATAGTTTCTACAGGGTGCCCCTTGATTTTATAGGAAATGCTCCAGCACTTTTTCTGCCCCCTTTGGGAGAAAATCTAGAGTCCTAGCATGCCAACATTGAATGTATTTACAGAAAAATTCAAAACTAATGATGCCAACATTTTCCTGGAGGAAAAATAACCAAGGAACCTACTTGAAAATAAGTTAAAAACCCACTGTTTTAACTTATTCTTTATATTAGGTTAAGACTAAATGTATTAGTCACTACAAGACTAATGACAGAGAGGCTCCATAGTCTAATGAAGGGGATGACTACAGATCATTTGATTTTTCTTTTGAGTTTTACTAGTGATGATAGCAATAATGATAACTACTACTACATGCTGTGTTACATTTTCTGTACAATATCTTATTTAATCAGCAAAACAATCTGTAAAATAGAAATTATATTCTCTATTTGACAGAAGAAAATTGTATATTAAAGCTAAATGTTAAACTCTTGAGCAACTTGCCAATGCCACTCAGTAAGAGGAAAAGGAGATATTCAAATAGTCCAATTTCAAGATCCAATTTTTACTGCTATACAATACTGCCTCCCCCAGTTCAACAATATTCTACTTCTTCAGTTTATTTTTCCCAAATTAATTAGAGTATAATGCTATTATCATGTAACTAATCAAGGAGAATAATGACTCACAGATTTGATAGCTCAGAAAAATCACCCTTTTTTGTCAAAATAGATATTACTAAAAAAGCAGAACTCTGGAACCCACCAAAGACCTACTGGATCAGGCTGCCCAGTGGTAGGACTCTGTAATCTCCATTAAAATACCTCTCCAGGCAATACTCATGCAGTCTGGCACTGTTTTGTTGGCACATGGTTGTTTACCATGTCTTAGACAGACTCTAAGCGTTTGGCCAGAGACCCTGTCTTCACAAAAGGCCTGGCACATAGTAGCTACTCAATAAATTGTTGTCAAACTAAATTGTTGAACCATCATTCTCTATAATGACACTCCCCTTATTAGAATAATGATAAGCACAATTTTCCCTTGACTATTTTGGAAGGAGAAATTCACTCAGCCTCACAATGCAGCTCAACATTAGGAGTTGGAGGAGGCAGTCAGGCAGCAGTAGGTGAGCTTCTGTCAGGAGAGTTTTGCATTAAGCAGAAAGGCCACACTCAAGATAGATATTTCCTTCCTAGGACAAGATGGGCATCTCTCATTAAGGTTTATATACTTGTTTATGTCATTACTGTTACTGGTTTCTCCTGGGTCCCAGGGAGAATCAAGCTGAATGCCTGTGAAATACGACAAGCTCTTAAGAGAAAGATGTTTTCTAAAGATATAGTATTACTATAAACTCCAACCACTTCCTCCAGCCTGAAAATGCTGTCCTGGTGAGAATGACCACTTAGCAGTCACTGGTCTGTTTCCTAAGCTAGAAGGAAACCTAACTCCTAGGCATGGGAAAGTGGAAAATGGGGTCACTGAAGCAAAGGGCAGGGAAAATAACTAACAAAAGTAACAATTATCTATTTTTCAAACCTATATCAGTTATAAATACAGTTTTCAATAAAAAGCTGGCATAATAATAAAAATATGGACTTATAAAACTCCATTATATGTCCATAATGTAATTTCATCTTAAAGAAAATTGCTTCATTCTCTGCTTTTCTTACTGCCATGAGGACCCAACCCAATTTGGCACGTGACAACATCAGGGAGACTGATTCACCTCTTTACTCCTCAAGAGGTATCAGTCATCTCTATCTCCATCAGTTTCACAACAGCTAACTATTAAACCAGGATAGTTCCCTTGGAGTTAATCCTTTAAATTGAAAGCCAAAATCCCTTTACTCATCTCACATATATAAGAATAAATGTCTCTGAACTACTCATGAACTTGGAGGAGTAAGTAGTGCTAAAAACCTACATTCTAGAGAGAAAGGGATACATTTGTAGACAGATAAAAAAATGTAAATTGTACATCACTTTAGAAATGATGCAGTGTGATCAAAAGAATTGATAATTTTAATAACATATGTTGCATGAATTTATATATTTATATAAATATTATAATATAAAAATATTTAAATAAACAAATATATTGCAAATATGTCTGATGCTTTTATATTATTTTACTGGTGACCTTGTCCTATTCCATAAATTCTGTGCTGACAGCCCCCAGACCACTCTTCTCATTCCAATAGAGACCTGTCTTCTCAACATCCCTAGCACATAGATTGCAAAATTGAATTCTTGATGGTCCTTGTCAAACCTACTCCTCCCACAATCCTTCCCACCTCAAATGGGAACTCAATTCAACCATTTGCTTCAAGCCAAAAATATTAGTGTTATTGTTGACTCCCTTTTCTAGTAGTAATGAAGACATTCCATTGTCTCTATGTTCAAAACAAGAATTCAGACACACCTGATCATGTCTAGTAATCCCATTCTTCAAAGCCAACATTATCTTAGAAAGCAGAAAAAAGGTCTGACTGCAGTTACATATTAGGTATCTGCAAATTAATATATCTGAAAGCCTTGGAAATAGATGAGAACACCTAGAGATGGAGTAAGAGAGAGAAAAGAATAAAATCCAAGAGAAAGTTGTGAGGAACTTTAACATTTAGAGCTCATATATCAATGGAGAAGAACAAAGAAGAGACAGCAGAGACAAAGATGAGTTAGAAGGACACTCATTGTCCTTATTTTGTTAGAGGTGAGACCATGTTAAATTAGTATTGGAGGCAAAGCTGGGTATGTTCTAGAGGTGGAAGAGGGAGCAGCTCCATAAATTTCCCATAGGCTATTCCAAATATTTCTTGTCATACAAATAGATTCTTGGGCCTAGAATCACTGTGAGAAAAGACTTAAGCTTCATCCACAGAAAGCAGTTCAGCCCCATCTATTACTCCAGATTCAGTAAGGCCAGGCTTTTTTCTGTTTGTTTAGTTTTTGTTTGTTTGTTTGTTTTTAATGTAACAAAAGGAAAAGAAAGAGTCAGGCCTTCACCAGGATGGCTCCAGTCTTAGAAGGTTATAGGGAACCACCAAACCATGTGCTGTACAGCCTTTCAGTCCTGTTACAGGGCAGCATCAAATGATCCAAGTTCCTGTTGGGTTGCACCACTCAAGAGGCTGCACTGGAAGGAAAGACGATGGAATTTCTGAGCAAAAATCATTGTGAGTTATGCCACAGGATGAGGATGGACTAGATTTAGAACTACCATTCCTAGTCCTGCAACACTTGGATTCTCTAGGAAATACACTAGGAAGAGAAATCTGTAATGTTAATCTAAGCACTCCAGAGGATAATCCTCTTGAAGGTACTAATGGATGGAGGGAGAAAGACAAGCACAGAGGGAGACAAGGGGCTGTAATCATCCCAGTGCTGGCAATCCTAAGAACAGAAAGAGAGCAAAAGAGTAGATCACCATTCCCCAGAGCAGAAGGAATGTAGAACTATAGAAAATTTCTTTCTACCCAGTATTCACATCAGAGACTCCTAGAAGAAATAATTTAAGAAAAGAGTCTTAAAGAAAACTGGATTTCCTCTCATCAAAACCAATCACAAGACTGAGGCACATTTAGACTTGAAATAGTCTTATAAATATAAATCCTATGATCTACCACATTTATTTTCTAAATTCTTTTTAATAAGTATGAACCACCTTAATTATTTTTTTAAATCAACAACAATAGAAATTAAAAGGACATGACCATGGTATTTGTACTTATATTTTTTCTTTATATTTCTAAAATAATTACTTATGTTCCCATTACAAATCTCATGTAGGGTAGTTGGCAAATATCCTGCTTCATTGACTAAAAAATGGAATTCTGGAGAAATTACTAACTTTCTAAAGGTTAAAATTCTGAACACTAAATCTTGAGGGTAATTTTTCCCTAAGCACAAATTCCGTATCTCAACATGCTCAAGCAATTGCCAAATTATAATTTTTGCTTTTGTCCTGGCTTCTATACTGGTAAGGGCTATGCCAGCTGATTTCAGATTAATTATTAAAATACTTAAAATGGCACCTGGCTTTCTTTTAGTTAAAATGTAGTTGACTGTGATTATTTTCCTTTCTTTTGCCTTAAGGATTCTCTGCACCTCATGTCGTTAGTTTTCTTGATGACATATGTCAGATGGAATTTCTCTTTTCCTAAATTTCCTGAATGGGAACATTCTCTTTTGCCAATAAATACCTCAGGGATATTAAAGTACTTAAATACTTTAGATATATATGTGGAAAATTACCAACATGTATTAAATGCCTCACTTAGAAGTGAAGATTATACTGCTCTGTACAGGAAGTTTGCAAATTTCTATATATTGTACTATGAAAAATTCAGTGATGATTTTAATTTTAAAATCTAGAACATTATACTTATATTAAAATTTATCTATCTTACCTTTGAATATTTTATTTTGGAGAGATTATATATTTTAAAATACTGTTTAGAACCTATGACCATATATTTCTTTTAAAAAGATATAGCTCCTGAAATACTACAACCATCACTTCCCTTCTTAAGTAATATAACAAAAAACAGTTGTGATATGTTAAAAAAAAGTTTATAACATGTATGACACATTTTAAAACAAAATCACAGATGCTAGTGTCAATGGGGACTCATTTACATAAATAACATGTATTCTTTTTACTGAAATTTCTTGTTTGACGTGAAATTTATATTAGCAAATATTATTAAACTAACAATGTTTTTGTTTTTAACTGATTTATCTATTTTCCTTCCAAGTCCAATGTAAGGGGTAGGATCAGGCAGGGAGGCGGGAAAAAAAAGAAAGAAAACAAATTACAAACATCAAATATTAAACTGGCGGCTGCTGCAGAGTTTTATAATGATAACACTAGAGAACAAAATATAATTTTACAAATGTTTTTTTTCTCTCTCTCTCATCTTTTTTTTAAAGGTGTCCTTACCAAGTGCCAGTAATTTCTGTTGTAGAAAGAATCAGAGAGACAAAATTGTGCTATTAAGAGCCAAGAAGCAAGAAATGCTTTTTAGAAAACATTTAAGTGAATATGGTTTCCTATTGAGTTACAGTTTTGCCAGGTAAAAGACTCTCAACCAATTCTCATACGTAAGCCTGAAACAAGTAAACATTATATTCAAGCTTCTGGCTTAGAAAAAACATACAATCTCATGTCTGTTATCATTCTACATTGAGTACATGTACAAATGGTGTTCACTTAATTAATCTGAGGGAGAAGCCAAGAAAGGAAGGGCAACAACACAGAAGAGCAGGTAGATAATAACTTGATAGGAGAAAAGAGGAATTAATTCGGAAGTCCTACTTTGTTATTTCATAGTGAAGAGAGGCCAATGAAGCTAGGATGGCAAGTTTGCCAAAAACAGAAGAATCAAAGTCAACTAAGCTTTTTAAATTGAAAGAAGGCTTGGCAGTTGTTTAACTCATTTAGGCAGAGAAGAGTTTCAAGTCTGAAGAAATGATGTGGCTTGCTTAAGATTAGACAACTAACTCGTGTAAAAGTCTGGCTTTGTACCAAGAGATTCTACTCTCCATTAAAAGTTCTTTCTCCTCCCAACTGCTTCTTTTTGAGGTGGAACCAGATAATAATAAAATCTACCTGCGGTCTAATTTATTTTGCTTTAATATGGGAATTAATGCAAATATTTGCAAATGATGCTATAGATTTGCTAACAAGCAAAGAATAAAACTTTGGCCTAAGCAGAAATAAGTTTAAGCTATTAAATGTCCCATAACCAGATCAAACTGATACACTCAGGGATGGAGGGGAAAACAGGAGTTGGACACTCATACAGAAACAAAGCGAAGGGGTAAATATCAGGAAGTGATGGTTATCAGGAAAGTCTAAAAGAAGGTCTAGAGACAATAGCTTTGCATTTCAGATGCATCTACATAGGACTGTAGGTTGTGCGAGGAGAAGGTGGGTTTCATTGAGAAGGTTCACTGATCTCTGTCATGTGGGTATATGGGGATTTCCCAAGTACATTTACCTGGGAAGCTGCCCACTTCCTCTGAATCTTAAAAGTACCCTGTGTACTAAACAGGGTTTTCCATTGCAGTCTAACATTTCTGTTCATTAATAGAAGCCAACAATCAATACATTCAAACCATTAAAGAGAAAATAAGTGGATTTGATTTATAACTGTCTGGACGAGTGAGTTTTTCTCCTTCCTCCTATCCTTAAGCAGCCTGTTTCTACCTATAACTTTTATTATGTTCTAAGATTTTAAGCTAGTGGCATCTCTTTAAAATTTTTGGCCAGTTAATAATCAGTTTCAGTCATGTAGCTAATTCCATATAATCAATGAGGTCACCAGTAACAATGACTCTATCATTGTTCATTAAAATTGTCACCATTCTAAACCACTGATAGTATCTAAAAATGTCAGATGGTAGCACCTAAAATAACGAGCACTAATGGTAACAATCCCCTGTGTCTCAGCCACTCTTTAACCTTCAAGGTCTAAGTTCAATTATATCAATTAAAGCTTACAAATTCAATAAGAACCATGGGTTTAACTATTTTACAGAAATGGTACCCAGTTCAAATCAGCCAATGCAGCTTAACCCCAGGTGTTTTCCCAGCTTCTAGAAAAGAGAATCCTGCTTGAGTGTTATGCTCAAATTTTTGGTTTCAATGCCTCTGATTCATTGTGTTTTTTCTAAACTGTAACTCATTACCAATTGCGTTTTTCCAAGTTATAGGAAAAGACTAGGTAATTCATTTTGTTAGTGACACTGAAAAAGGCTTTTATATACTCTTATATGCTGTATAGTACCAGTTTAATACAATTCCATTATCTCTTAACTACCATTATTATAAAATACAGAAATTGAAAATCAAAAGATTTTTTTTAATTAGCAGATTTATTTAGTGACAAACCTAACATGAACTTCTATGACCCTATTTGGAATCTATTTATCTCACTTAATGTGAATATCTATGCCTCACGTTGTAAAAATCTTAATGTTTTCTATTAATGATTGCTGCTCTAGACCCCAGTGAGAATCATTTTATGTGTGTGTGCACTGTATTACCTTTGTAAAATCTAAAAAGAAATCTGAATTACAGAATTCAACTAACCAAATTAGTTTTAGATAAGGAATTATAAAGCTGAAAAAGTAAAATACAGTCATTTTCTAAGGATATAGAAAGTGATTTTGAAAATTTCCTTGTTTAAATAAGCAAATCTTATAGTATGGCCCATACATTCAAACTATCTCCTCACAGATTTTGTTTTTGGTTGTATTTCACATTACTTCTATGTTTTTTAAATTTACATTACTTTTAATTTTATTTCAGTTTTTAAAGCTAAACTACTTATGAAAAACCAGCAGACTGAGTACACGAGAGACCCTAACACAACAGTGGACAATGAAATCCACAGTGGACACTGACCACACAGCCCTCCTAATGCTGTTGGGGCAGTGCCTAACAGCTGTTTACCTGACTACTTCTTGTGATGACAGGTATTTATCCAAAGAACATTCAGTATTTGGCCTGTTTGCTGAGACTACCAGTAAAGGACCCCATTGTAAAAAGAAATGTTTGTTGCACAATCTAGTACCTTTTCTTCATTCATTCCCACTGCAGTCACAAAACTATGCATTAATCTTAACCACTCTTAAAAATAACGACTTTAAAAAAGAGGGGAAAAAGTAGTCTCATATCTTCCAAGATGTGTTCTAACAAAGAAAGCTTTCTTGCTTTCAATGTGTTGCTTTACTTTTCTGTTTACTGTTTGGGTTAGAACCAGAACTCAGGTTAAAATTCACTTATTAGTTTTTAGTTGACTTGTTCAGAGACAGTGGTTTTATTTTTGTGGCAATTGCTACCATATTGTATGTTGGATTTCTGGACATAGAAGTAGATATGATCCTTTATTGATTCTGATATTGAATTCCAAATGGGAGAGAGAATATAAACACAACTATAACATCAAAAGGTCCTGTATTAATAAGAAAGAGTTTTTTAAATATTCATTATGTCCATGATTTTCTGTTCATGGAGCTCATACTCTGGTGTATAACTTCCAGTTAGAATGAAGGAGAGAATGAGAGGGAGTTCTGTGGCCTGCAAATATTCAGCTCAACTTTTATTTAATAAGACCAGGGGGTCCTTGAGCATAAAATCCAAATGCACTGCTTTTCCCTGTCCTTATTGCAAACAGAAAAGAAAGCAGAATTTTCACTCAACATTTTTAGGGTATAGACTAGAAGTTAATTTACAAGTTGACACTGAAAGGAAAACAAATGGGAGGTATGCAACATACATACATCTATCTGGGTGCATTTAAAATGCATCTCATTTAAAAGAGGTCTCTTTAGAAGTTCACTAGCAATGAATATTTCTTTCATACAGTCATGAGCTTTCAATAAACCACTGGTTCTTATGAACTCAGTGGAAACCTCAGTGGGGAGGAAAGCAGCCACAGGGATGTTACAACTCCCACGAATTAATGCTACTTCCTTCAGAAAAACAATCATGAGCCTTTAAACAGCTTAAGCAAAATGTCAAGTAAATCAAGTACCCACCATATGCTAAGCCTGAGTTATAAAAATATTAACAAATAGCTATGTATTATTACAGTGAAAAAAAGAAAACATATTGTCATTGATAGCAGCTGGGCAAATTATTGAATACCTATGTAAACCAGACCTAAAAAACAATGTCAGTACAAAAGAGAATTTTATACATCTTTTTACAGTCCTCCAATTTTTAGGAGTATTTCTATGAACACTTTCATGATACTTGTGTTCTTTGAACCCGATGTAAGGAGTTGGCATGAATTACATGAAAAGTGAGCTAGCTAGTGCTATTGGTAAACGTATTGCCTGCCTGAAAATCTGTGAAACACTATATGTCTGGATTTGAAAGTAATGTGCATCCTAGATGTTCATCTATCCATTTTTTGTGTCATTTCCTTTTTACATATTTAAGGTAAGTGTTTCTTTCCTACATTTTTTTAGAAGGATAGTAACTTAAAAGGCCTGTATATGGAACTCAGACTATCCATGCTGGCGTGGCACACTTTACTCATACTTAACTAGATTTTACTATTATAATTAAAGTAGGAAATGTACATGCAAAATAGCAGAACAGGTAAATAGTGAAAATAATTCTCTCTCCCATCCCACACCATCCAACAGGGAACTACTGTTTAAAGATTCTTAGATATATTTTCTGGAATTTTCTATGCAGATTATGGCACACTGTGTTACCCTCTTCTGAGCTTTTTATTTCTCTTAATAATATATCTTAGATATATTATATATCTAAGATATATTATTAGTACATAGGGAGGCGCCTCATTTTGAAAAATGGCTGTGAGGTAATCTATTATATAAACATACTATAATTTATTCAATCAATTTTTTATTAATGGGCATTTTAGAATATTTCTAGACATTATTAATAACAATGGACACATACTATTTATATAGGAATTGGTCATATCTATAGAATAGATTCCCTAGAAATGGACTTGACAGATCAAAGACTGTCTGATTTAAAATACAAATGATATTTTTAAATAGTGCTTCAAAGAAATTGTACCACCATACAGTCGTATTAATGTTGCTTGAAACTGTTCAATTCTACATGTTTTCACCAACAATGTATATTATCAATTTTTTTTGCAAATATGAAAGTGGCATTTCTTTTAAATTTTAATATTAAATTATGAATGAAATATGTTCCTATGCTATTTGTATTTTTATCACACTATTTAATCATGTCCTTTCCTTTTTTCAATGGTTTTATTTGTTCTTTTCTTATTGATTTATAACAGCTCTTTAAATGATAAAAATTTCAAACCTATACACAATTATAAGTGTTCCAATTTTTTTTATTTTCTTTGAAATCAGAAATTATTATTTTTTTTATCTTTTTTGACCTTAAGAAATTTTTGGTAGTGATGTCTAACAATTGTTCCCCTGGATCAGTGTTTAATTGCTTTTAATCAAAAGACAGTAATTTTTGCAGAGAAACAAATTACTATGTTATTTTAAGTAATTAGAAACACAGAACAAAGTTTGAGTTGTCTTTCTTTTAAGAATAAATACATTTTACTGGGGTTTTCATTTTATAATATTGGGTCATAATTATTTTCATTTATGATATGTAAGTAAACATTTATTCTTATTTTTGAGAGGAGTAATATAAGACTCTGAAATGGAAATTTGTTTTTACTGGTTTCCTTCTAGATTGCAAAATAGCAGTTACCTCAAGAATCTCTAGGTCCCTGATACATGGGGGAGATGAAGTCTCACAGGGTCTTTTATCTAAGAGCTCTTTAGATTTCAGCTTGTGCAGCTATGGGGATTAGAATCAATGAGGCCAGTACTAAGCCAATACTAGGTCAGAAGCCAGCCTCTCTCATAGTTCATTTTAAGGCTGAACTTGCCAGTTGCATCTTAACAAGTTGTCTTACAGCTTCTCATTCACCTCTGACAACTTGACTGAATGGGACACCCAGGGAGGTTCATGATTTTGCTGCTGATATAGATAAAACCCCAGCCTGTGCTGGAATTTAATGTTTTAAAATTGTAAAGTAACAATATGAGGAGATTTCAACACCAAAAGAAAACATAACTTGAGCAAATAGAATGCCGAAGTCAGTTAAAGCTGACAAAATCAGTTGTGGAAGACACAGAAACCTTTCATTGTCATTTGAGAAAAATTTATGTGGATTCATGACTGTAATAACAAATATCCCACTACCAATTACCAAATCAATGTACATTCCTTTTCCAAGCTGCCTTTTATCCATAAATGTTTGCTGTTTAAAATTAAAACCTCTGCAAATACTAAAAAAGTAAATTTCTATTATCTGATTTCTTTCTCTAAATTCATCCTGCTTTTATATTCAGTATCATTCTGATTTGCACCTGACATTTCTCTGTTCATATTATAGGGGCTACTTCATCTCCAATGATGTCATGAGAGCTTTAAAGAAAAGACCACATTATATACTTTATCTTCCCATTGTGCCTAGTGAACTGCTGGATAAACAGATTTCAGCATCATTGATTAGTTGCACTTGAACCAACAAACGTTCACATGACTAGGCTCTGGAGAGCCATCATCTCGGCAAAAGCTTTTAAAGGTTTATCAGAGTGACAGGATGAAATATAGCATAAGTTCAGAAAATTAATCACCCTCATCTTCAGGTCTGAAGAAATCTGTTCCCAGGGTTTCCTGGTCCTGGAAAGGTAAACAGCAAGCAAGTGCTAGTGGCACATCTAAGCAGCATGTGGGATAAACCACTGTACAAATTACCATCAATAGGCACAACAGGGAAGCAGAAGCAGGAAGATTCATTTTCCTCTATTTGACTAGTTCAAATGAGTTTCTCTTCACAGAGCAATATATGTGGTTATCAGCAGAAATGGAAAAAAAAAAAAAATGACCACCACCGTCTTCTTCACAGTTCAAAGAAGATATGAGGACCTGTGCTGCTTGCTGTATGTATGCTTGTGTGTGTGTATGTGCATGTATGTAACCCAATCCAGATAATCAATTTATGTTCTCTAAGCTCTGGGTTAAAAACTAGTTTTCTTTTGGAGATTTTTCCTGAAAGCATATAAAGTTCTCTCTGGCCAAGGATAAATTTTAAATTTTGCCTCCATTTTAAAGGCCTTCTTGGCATTGCTGCCTTAATCTGGAGTCTGGATGGATTTTTTTGATACCTAGACTGCTGTATACAGGGGGATTTAACCCTCTAGGGACCAGAAACCTAGTTTGTGTTATTAAGCCCTTATTCCATTCTGTTCCTTAGATCCTGGTCTAGGGTCTTGTCCCTAGAACATAGCCATCAGCTCTCAGAGGAAGATTAACAGTAAGGGCTCCCTAATCACTCTCTTGGCTCAGGTCTCTTATCAGCAGGGAGCCCCTAGAAAAGGTGCTTTATTTCTCAGCCTCAGATTCTTACTCTACAAAATGGGGGTAATCTGAGTGAGGGTTAAATGAAATAATCCATTTACTGTGCTTTGAATAATGCCTGACACACAGTAAATCCCCGGTAAATAGATGTTCTTTATTTCCTTCCTTCAGGGTGCAGATTTGCATCAGGACAAAAGTGACACAGCATGGTTCTGGTGAATCCCATCAGGGAATGGGTCTGATGACTAGGTGGTAGGTGGGTGGCACATGGGACCAATCTCTAGTTGACAAAGCCTAAGAATGCAGTATCACAGTTATAAATAACCACAGCAGTGTCATAAAATTAGTCTTTTATTTTAACCAAGAATTGGAGGAGTTAGTAGGGTAAGAGGCTTCCGTAAGAAACTCTCATTAAGGTAGACCAGAAAAAAGAGTAGAAATGCTGGCAACTAGTTGGGAATAAAAGGTAAGTGCATTTTTAGAAAGTATAATAAGGACCAAGAATGTCTAAAGAGAGTTGTTACAATATCATTAGAAAATTATTTAAGAAACCCATGATACTTGCCATAGGGCAAGTAGCACATATTTTAGCTTTGTGGGCCATACACTCTGTATTCCAACTACTTAACTGCAGTCATAATGTAAAAGCAGCTGTAGACGATATGCAAGCAGATGGACATGGCTATGTTCCAATAAAAATGTATGCACAAAATCAAGCAGCCACCAGATTTGACTGGCAATAATTTGAGTCCTCCTCTAGAACACCAACATCCTCAACAATAGTAATAATAGTGTGTGTGTGCACACGTGCATTTCTCGCTTCTACCCACAAGATTCTAGTAACACACACTCCCCCCAGTCATGACCATTTAAAAAATGTCACCAAACATTGCCAAATGTCCTCTGAAGGAGCAAAATCTTCCCCAGTTGAGAGTCGCTGTCCTAAAATAAAAGCCCCGTGAGGAAAAGAACTCTGCTGATTATTTTCCACTCGCCACCTACACGTATCTCCTGTCCATCTTTCTACACAACTCTCTGCTCCACGGGGCTAACCCATAAGGACGATATTAGCAGGCTCCTTTTATCTTCCCACTGCCAGTTGGGTATGGCCAATGGAAGACATTCTCAGGAGACTAACGGACAGGAAAGAAGTGAGCTGAAGATTTATCCTGTTTAAACTAGGTCATCATGGTTTGACTGCACACTCATATACAATGCTACTGTTCCTATCAAATAGCCCTCTCAATGCAGCCATCCCCTCCTCTTGAGGCACTAATAGCTGCTCACTCTTAGTAGCCTTGGAATTCAGCACTATCTCTTGTTAGTTTCCTTAAACCCTGTCCAAACCTATGTGAATAATTTAGTAAGCTCTCCTGAAATTTTACTGAGTCTCTGACTGCTACAAAGACTCTGTGTATATTTCTCACCATTGAATTTGCCCAACTATAACAAGGTCCCAGTAAAAATGCATCATAGAAATAAATGAAGTGGCATCAGTTTTTCCTCCTTTTTCTGACCTTCTGCCTTTATCTGCCTCATTGCCCCAGTGGGCCCAAACTCAAGAGAACTCACTTGCTTCTTGCTTTGATACGTAACTACTAAGACACATTCAGAAATACTACTCCTAACCTCATCAGTATTTCTAAATCCTGCTGGATCTACTTCTATAACACATTTCCTCTACTCTTTTTTGTTGTTGTCATTATGCAGGTAAACAAAATTCTTTGTTGGAATTTTGCAATTCATCTAGCCTAATACCAACTATGTTAAAATGCTTTGAGATATTTTTCTTGAACTAATATAATCTAGTAGCATATCTACAAATTAATAATAAAAATGTGCTTTCAGATATGGCTCTATGAATTTCTTTCAGAAATTATGAAGACAAAGCTATTCATAACTCTCGCTCCATTTCAGAGTACTACCAATTCAACAGATATTGTGACAATATTATTTAGTCTGAAATATTTCCAACCCAAGCAACATTTCACACATATTCCACAAACCCAGCTGTCCATCTCTGGAATAAATAACATTTGTTTTTGAGAAAAAGCAAATACAGACAAAGAAGCTAAGCAATTAAGAATTTATTGTAAGGGTTTAGATCTCTCCAAAACAAACTCTCAATCCCCAAGCCTTTTTTGTACCCTCTTGACTCACACATTCTAATCAGCACCTTCAACTCTCCTTCTCTTACAAAATCAACAAAAGAAAAGTCATAACAACATTTTGCTAAAGAGTATATATAGATTTTTTATGTTAAAGTGGGAGGTTAATTTATTCATTCTCTTTAGGTCTAAAAGTAATGTTATTTAAGTATATCAATACATTTAAAACAAGCCTTACATTTGCTACACAGTCACAAGCTGACAATTATATACTCTTATTTCTATAGCCTTTTTAGGAAATGCAGAGAAGTAGAAGGAAGAAAGACAAGTGCTCCTAGATCTCCCACAGAGAAGAACGGGAAACTGCCGGTTCCTAGAAAGTGAAATCTGTACTACATTGCTAGACTTTTCTTGAAAAGAAATTTGCTTTATTTCCTGTTTCCTAGCTCTCTTACACCATAAAAAAAGAGAGAGATCATTCCAGAGTAATATATATAAGTAAATGTTATTGATAGAAAGTCAAGTGTATGAATCAGAAATTATGTAAAAATTAATACAAATAATAACAAATAAATTGCAATGTGGAATAATTAAAACAGTTGTAACATTAGCATACAAGTTTTATGGAGACTATTCTTCATTTAAAGATTTAATATTTTAACAAGAAATTAAAGGGGAAAGTATAAGAAGTCTTTTCTGTAGATTTTAAATTCATCATGGATATGATTGATTGATTTTGTGGCCCTTAAACTTGGCTTATGGCAGGCTCTCAAAAGACATTTTGTGAATGATGAAATAGAGAGAGAGTGAAATCATTTGAACCATAGGAAACAAAGTGAACAGAGACAATAATTTCAGCTCCTTTGCATTATGGATTTTTAATGTGTTCTACATGGTAACTCAGTAACCAACTAACATTTTAAATAAAAATATTAAGTTCCTTAAGAAAAATCTATTTGAATGGCTTCATTCAGTAAGTGAAAGGGATGAATTAATTGAGATACTCTTGAAGCCCCATGGATATTGCTGTGATTAAACAAAGAAACTGACGTAGAGAGATGAATTAATTTAGATAAAAAATGGCCTAATGGTTCATATCTCCTCATCATGCAATACAGACGAATGTCTGAGGAAGAGGAAGGGCCCTCTCTAGCACATGTATTGAAGTGAATCCAAGATTTCTCCCTTTGTTCTGTGGCTGTAAAAGAAGCAGTTCCAGGTTTGAGGAAACAGCAGAATTCAAAATTTGTATTTATAAGTATATTATTATGTAAATTTTCAAACAGCTTTTAAAATTCTTTTGGTGACTATCTATATACCTACCACTTAATTTTATTAACTTTCTATTATCCTTACTTTACTATCCAAGCATGTTTCTGTCCAACCATGTCTCTATCAAGCCATCAATCTGCAATATAATTTATGTAATTCAAAGTCCAGCATGCATATCTTTAACAAAAGTTTAATTCTCCAAGTTTTCCTTCTTTTGAGATAAAATTTATACACAGTAAAATGCAAGGATCCTAAGTGTATATCCACTGAATTTTGACAGATGCATATATGAGAGTATTTTAAACTCCATCAAGATATAAAACATTACAGCACACCAGGAAGTTTTCTCACCCCTTCTCTAAATAAGTAACTTACTCTGCTCTAAACCTTAGACAAACACTATTCTAATTTTCTCTCATCATAGATTAGTGTGTTTTCTAGGAATTCATAGTTATGGCTTTTCTAAAAATTTGCTTTAATGGAATCATAAAATAGACACTCTGCTCTGTATAATCTCTTACTCATATTATAATGTTTTTGAAATTCAACATATAGTTGCAGGTAACAATATTTTTTTCCTTTTTTGTCGTTACGTAATACATTCCATTATACAGATAAACAACAATTTATTTATCCATTGACAAACAAACATCTCAGCAATACCCAGTGTGGGGCTATTATGTTCATGTATATCATAGCATGTATATCATATCATGCTATGAACATTCATGTATAACTCATTTTGTAGACATATATTTTCATTTGTCTTGGGTAAAATGTTAAATTTTATAGGAAACTGCTAGATATTTTTCCAAATTGATTTTTCCATTCTTTATTTCTACCAATAATTTATACAAGTCCATCTATTTCATGTTCTCACCTATATTTGGTGTTGCCAAACTTATAATTTAAAATTAGACATCTGCATGCATAAAAAGGTTAATTTAGACCCTTATTTCACAAAAGTAACTCAAAATGGATTACAAACCTAAATTTAAGTACTAAAACTATAAAATTTATGGAAGAAAATATGGAAGAAAAACTGTGACTTAGAGTTAGGCAAAGATTTCTTACAAACGACAACCAAAAGCATGTTTTATACTAAAGAATAATAATAAATTTTACTACAACAAAGTCAAAAACTTTTATGCTTTAACAGAGATAATTAAGTCAATGAACGGATAAGCCACAGATTTAGAGAAAATGTTTTCAAATTATATGTCTGATAAAGGACTTGTATCCAGTAAAGAACAATGACAAATCAATATCAGGCAAGTGGCCCAATTTAAAAATAGGCAATAGACTTGAATAGATATTGCTCCAAAGATATACAAATGGCAAACAAGCACATGAAAGAGATGTGTAATGCCATTGTTCATAAGGGAAATACAAGTTAAAACCACAAGATACCACTTCATACTCACTGCATGGCTATAGTCAAAAAGACAAATAATAACAATTATTGCAGAAAATGAGAAAAAAATATAATATTTTTTGTAGCCATGTCAAATGGTGCAACCACTTTGGAAAACAGTTCAGCAGTCTCTTAAAATATCAAACATGATTATACCATACAACCCAGCAATTTCACTCCTGGAAATGAATGGAAATGTGTATGCACACAGATTTGCATATAAATGTTTATAACAGCATTAGAACTAGTCAAAATGTAGAAACACCCAATGTCCATTAACTAGTATTATGGAATACTATTCAGCAAAGTACTGATGAAATAACTACAAAATAGATGAACCTTAAAAACATTATATTATGTAAAAGAAAAGACCTAGGAATAAAAAGCCATACATTGTGTGATTCCTTTAATACCAAATGGTCAGAAAAGGCAAATCTGTAAAAAGTAGGTTAGAGGTTGCCTAAAACTAAGGGCTATGAATAAAAATGACTACAAATTGATAAGATAAATATTTTTGAGGTGATGAAAATATTCTAAAATTGGATTTTGACAATGGCTATAAAACTGTAAATTCACTAAAATTTATTGAGGTTTACACTTAAAATGAGTGAATGTTATGGTATGTAAATTATCTTCAATAAAGCTGTTTTAAAAAATGTTTCCACAAAGAAAACTGCAGGCCCAGATGGCTTCCCTGTGAATCCTACAAAATTTTGAGAAAGAAATATCACCAATATTACAAAAACTCTTAGAAAGAATAGAAACATAGGAAATACTTCTTAAATAATTTTTGGTAGGCCAATAGACTTTTATACCAAACCTGAAAATGACATAACAAGAAAATAAAATTACTGTCTATTTTTTAATAAACATAGATACAAAATTCCTAAACCAAAAGTCAGCAAATTGATTCCAACATTATATAAAAATAATAATATATCACAATGTAGATGGGTTTAGGTTGAATAATAATTGCAAATGATTCTATGCTTCTAAGGTACAAAATAAATTAATAAAATGCAATATTTACTCATGATAAAAAAAAGAAAGACCTCTTAGCAAAATTGTAATAGAAAAAAGTTGCCTTAATTCATGAAAGAGTATCTATAAGTACCTTATAGCAAATGTGGTACTTAATACTAAAATATTGAAAGCTAAGCACCTGAGATTAGAAATGAAATGAGGATACCCAGTATTATCATTTCTATTAATACTGCTCTAGAGATTGTAGCTGATGCTATTAACCAAGAAAAAAATTATATATATATATATATATATATATATATATATATATATATATATAAAGGTATAAATAGAAGAAGACAAGAAAGTTGACATTATTTACAAATGATAATGTATATAGAAAACCCAAGAGTATATAATTAAAGAATTAGAATTAATTCATGAATTTAGCAAGAATACTGGATAAACATCAATTTTATAACAAGCACCAATTATATTTCTATACACTAATAACTAACAATTTTAAAACAATTGTACAAATGATATGATTTATAACAGCAAAAAGTTCAAGCACCAGGTGTGATAGCAAGAATAAAAAGCAGAGAGCAGAATCAGATTTTGCAGGACTTCAGATATTAGAATTATCAAATGAAGACTGTAAAATAACTATATTTACATATTTTAAAATAAGAAAGAAATATAAGCAAAAAAAAAGACTTCAAAAATAAGATATGAAAAAGAAAAATACAGTAGCCCCCCTTATCTGCAGTTTTACTTTCCATGATTTCAGTTACCTGCCATCAACTGCAGTCCAAAAATATTAAATGGAAAATTCCAGAAATAAACATTTCTTAAATTTTAAATTGCACATCATTCTGAGTAGTGTGTGAAATCTTGTGCTATCCTGCTCCATCCTGTCTAGGACATAAATCATCCCTTTGTCCAGCTTATCTATGCTTTACAATACAATAAGATATAAGATAGAGTGTGAGAGACCACATTTACATAAACTTTATTATAGTATAGTGTTATAATTATTCTATTTTAAAAGTCATTGTTGTAAAACTCTTACTGTGCCTAGTTTATAAATTAAACTTTATTACATTTTAATAGTTTTTCCCTATACATAGTTTTCATATGTATAGGCAAAAGCATAGTATATATAGGGTTCAGTACTACCTGCATTTTAGACTTCCATTTGGAGTCTTGGAATGTATCCCCCACAGATGAGTGGGGACTACTGTATATATTCAAGAAATTTAAAAATGGATATAAAACTTTAAAAGAATAAATTAATGAGCAGATTAAATAGCTAAAGAGAGATTTGGTGTATTAAAAGATGGATGTACTTTTTTAATGTAACATAAAGAAATGAAGTTATGGAAAATATTTAAAAGAAATTAAAAGACATAGAGACAGTATGAGTAATCATAGAGTGGGTAATGTAACTTTTGAAGAGATAATACCTGAGAATTTTTTTGGAATGCTTAAAGGACACTGATACTAGTATATCAGAATGGATGAAATATTTTTAAGTGAAAGAAAAAAATCAAGTCACAAATAAATACATATATATTGATTTCATACCTATAAACTTTGAAAGCATACAAAAGTGATCCTATGTTTATGGATTCTACCAAAGATTACAAAACTGTTGAGAAAAACAAGAGACTGGTAGACTCAGTTCAGGGTGTTTATTACCTTTGAGTCATGAGAAGGAGATGGAAGCCAGCCACAAGGTTTTTAGAGCACAGGTAATATTCTATTATTACTATTGTTGTTGTTGTTGTTGTTGTTGTTGTTGTTGTTGTTGTTGTTGTTTTTAATTATTATTAAGCTAGGTTGTGGATACACGGGCATTTGCATTATTATTTACTTTAAACCCTTCCCAAATGTTAAAGCTGATTCGGACAGTTCACAGAAAGAGAAATTGACATTACTTTTTAAATATTGATATATAACCAGTATTATTCAATGTACAAAATATAAATGAAAACAATAAGCAAGCATTTTTCACCTTTGCATAAATAAAAGTTTAAAATGTGTTAATATAGAGTGAAACAAAGTTTAAGGCAACAGACACAAATTTTTGTCAAAAGTGCAAGTTGGTCCAAACACTTCATAGGACATGTGGTAGCATTTTCTATAAGACCACAGAGCTTGCAACTCATAAATGTCCATCAGTGGGTACTGATTACAATCTAACATGATATAATCACTAAAAATAATGCAGGAGGTCCATATGTGCTGATAGAGAATGACCTCCAAGAAATATTGTCCAATGGAAATAACAAGGCAAAAAACACTGTGAGTTTTTAGTATGCTGCTATTCACATAAAAAGATAAGTACATGTATGTCTGGAGAGGTATGAAGTATTGGTAGAAGAACAGCTACATAAACAAAAGAAAAACCTGGTAAAAATGGTTAACTCTAGGGAGTAGTGGAACAATGATACTAGGCAATCAGGTGTACTTTCTTTTCACTCTTGTCCCTTGTTTCACCTTCTGTATTTTTATCATATGGAAAAACTACCTTCTAATTAGGAAAAAAAATATATCACTTGCAAGCAAAAATTCTCACATGTACAGTGGTGTGACATGGCCATAATATGGGAAGCAGTTGTGTTTGCCTAAGTAACCATAATAATGTCCTCTATATTTAGAATTTATTTATAACTAAAGTAATAATTCAAAATATTTTAAAGTGAGTTTTTGTTTTATACTACTCAAGTGTTATCAGGAAGAAAAACCTATTGCATGAAATTTCTAGTGCTGCCTGGGTTTATCTTGCTCAGAAATAATGAAAAAATGCTATTTCAAGCATTAAAAAAGAAAGGTTTGCTGATTTCTGCTTTGAAATGTATAAATAAAAAAGCAAACAATAGAAATAATTTTAAGATACCTATTTTGAGATCCCTCTCCAAAATCAGGTATGTTATTTAATTTTACTTTTTATCAGTTGTTCATTTGGGGTCAAACCCTCTACAGTTCCATAATGGAACTTGCCACTCTATTTTCAGAGGTGCAGATGGTAGAAAAACATTTCACAAGTAAACCATTTTATTTGAGTGGAACTGAATTAGCTTTTCCAACCCACTATTTCCAAATACAATGTCAGAAATGAAATATACCCCTCTACATCATAGTGGTGTGGCTCTGGGAAAATCATGGCATCTCAGAAATACAATCTCCTTCTCTACAAAATGAGACTCCCCAATGCCTTTGTTTGTAGTGTCGTGAGATTAAATCCCATGACACATTCCTTTTAAAGCACCGGCAGGCTGCCTGGCACAACTTTGGGCCTGAGCCCTGGCTGTATTCAGCATCACTGGACAGCATCTAAAAATACTTATACCTGGCCCCTCAGAAGCCAATTAAATCCACATCTCTGGCCATGGGCCCTGGTATCTGCATTTTTCAAAGCTCCCCGGATGATTCTCATATGCAGCTAGAGTTGAGAACCCTGTACAAACTCTGGACCAGTGCCTATCATACCTTCCAGCTGTTAAAAACACCGACACTTTTATTGATAAAACAGCAATGAAGTTGTGAGGATCCACAAGCAAACAAAACAAGCAGTAATTCACTTGTGGTGGCATATGTGCTCTTCATACATTTTAATTCCAGAAAGAACTGCCTACGCTAAACTGCTTGGATGCCACCAGCCCCTTTATCAGCCTCTAGCTGAGTGGCAGGTAGAAGTGACATTTTAAGAGAAGAGTAGGAAGGGAGTAGGAGGGAAGAAACCTGTATTTTAAAAGCAGAAAATCTGCTGTTGTTTTGATGTTACAAGCAGAAAAGGCATGTAACAAATGAGCATGCCACAGATATCTGTTGTTCCAGGTCAGAGTCAGCCTACCCTGGCATATTTCTTTTTATTTCAATGATGACTACTCTTTAAAATTACCACCTGTCCTCTCTCCCATCCTCACTTGGAACTCCCAGTGTCCCCTTTACTTGCTTTCTATTTTCTGCACCTAGTTTACTATTTTTTTTTTTTACTTGACTGTATATTTGTCTTAGAATATGAGCTCCATGAGAGATGCTCTAATGTCTCAGTTAGGTCTAACACCATTTTCTTCCTAACCTTCTCCAAAACAGATACCTACCCTTAAGGCAAGATCTTTATGTCATGTATCAAAGTACAGCACAATAGGAAAAACACAAACTATAGAAAAGTATTTTGAATCAATAATTTAAAAAAGAAAAAAGTGCTTTATTCAATAATAGCATGTTCCACAAATGAAGCATTCGTCCCCATATGTTGGCTTAGTTTGATTAAAATGCTTCTTTCCAATTCTGCTGGATCCTTCAAAACATTTTCTCTGGCCACTCCTTGGAGATCACTATTACTCTAACCCGTCCCTAATTCTCTGGTATGGCTCTGGCTCCTTTCTTTAATAACTGGATTCCACCGTGTGTTTGCACGCCTTCGGCGTTTCCTCCAAAACTAAGTGAACTTGTAACAATATAAGATAAAGCTTTTCCTCCTTTTATCTCTACTTTCTTTAGAGTCTTACCAAAAATCTTGTTTACTCCTGGGGGCTACAACAAATTATTCTTTCCCTGTTGTTTATAGGAGAAATCACATATGTGTGTTGTGTAACTTTAAGCAGTTCAACATGTCATTCCATTAGTAAAGGGAGAGTCTGACCTTGCTCCAAAAACCCTGTATTTGTTTCAGTGTTTTCTTGAGTGTTTCACCTTCTGCACTGTAAGTACCTTTTCAAACAGCTTCACCTGTGTGGATCTCAGTTCTAAATCTCTTTATAAAATGCTAACAAGTCATGTCAAACTTTTTTCCTCTATAGTTCATGGTTCTATAAAAATAAAATTTTCAAATGTAAATCATTTAGTAATCCTGCTGAACTTGCTAGGGTACAATCAGCAACAGCTTTAATCTTTTTTCCTACTAGCGCTTTGAAACGCTCTGGAGCATAGTACTTTCCCTCCTCCAGACATCTCTAGCAGGTCCAAGAGATTTGGAAAGGCTTGTTTTCTGTATAAAAAGTCTATTTCAGTCTAAACCTAAACATTAATACCATTTTCAATGTAGAGCTTCTTCCCTGTTCCCCAAGTTCAAGTCTGACTTGGGGTTTGGAGAACGGTAGTGAGAAAGGAGAAATAAAACCTACTTTTTGTTGGCTGATATTCTGCCAGGACACACCAGGCCTGACAGTCATCCTTTCTGATTGGTCAGCATATGTGCACCACTGAGTGTGAAATATTTTGAATATCACCCCTGGCTTTTTCACTGTTTTGTTTCCCATCTCCTTTGCTGCTTCTGGCCAGAGCTCTTAGGACTTTCTTGGATAGTAAATGTTTTCTGTCTGTCACAGTAAATATCCAAATGATGGCTGTCCTGTGCAGTTTATAAATTGGTTTTTGGAAATGACCACTCATGTACCGTTCTTAGTCAAGATCCTATCAAGATGTTCGAATTTTGGCTACCTCTCCTGTGTCCTGGGGGGAAACATATTTACTGGCTCTTCCAAGTACATATGTTGAGGAAGTGCTGCTTCACCTACTACTGACCTGACCTCTCTTCTTTCGTAGTCACCTCTTGCAGCCTCAGACTTTTCCAAGTAAGAGCCAGACACCAAGCTCTCTGCCTCTCCCCAGACTTCAGAGGACACATTTTAAACTCAAAAATTAGTGTGTCTTCCACTCCAGGATCAACTCCGGTGCTTAAGTGTTTCAGCACTCTTTAAGCCAGAGGGAGATGCCAGTCTCCCTCTTGCAGACACAATAATATTTAGTGGTATTTATTTTGGAAAGAAGAAGGAAATACCTGCTCCTCTCCAAAGGAAGAGGAGAGAGAGCTGTCAGTTTCCTTCAAAGGCAATTTCCTTCGCCAAATCTACTTTCAAAAGGCTGATCTCCTAGGCTGTTCGTGTGATGGTGGGTGAACTGTGTTTCTCCCTCCAGAAAATTCTGTGGTGTTACATTTAGCCTTTTTCTTTAGCATGTTGAAAAATTTTTCATCCTTTATACCCTTCATAGCTTTAGAATTTTTGATGAAATTCTAAGATAATAGAAAAGTGTTATTTCCATTCTATTTCATAATCTTTTATCTCATATGTAATTTTTTTTTAATGCTTAAAGGATACTTAAGATGTTAGAATTGCTATTTTTATCATTGAGCAAATTCAGGAAAATACTTATTTTAAATCTCAGCATATTATATGCAAAATGAGCTAATAAGAAATTATCTAACGTGATAATTATGAGATCAAATGAGATAATCTGTGGGAATTCTAGATAAACTTTTTAGTGCTATTCAAAGATTAGTTAGAATGTTAAATATAACCAGAATAAAGGAGAAATTAAATGTAGTTATTAAAGTAATTCACAATTACAAAATATCTATCAGTAGGTAATGTAGACATGCATACCTGAATACAGTCTGAGACATATAAACAACACTATATACCCCACCCTTCAACCTAAACTCTTAGATGAATCCAAAAATATTTTTATATAGATACACAACACATTCTCAAGAAGAAGAAGGAAGGGAGGAAGAGGAAGAAGGAAAGGAGAAAAATAATTATTAAAGAAAAAATACTATAAAATCCTCATTATAGCTACACAAAACCCCCTTCTCTTGGCATATGAGATTCAGCACCAAGCTTAATTTCTCAAACATCTACTCAAATTTTGTCATCTAGCTCCCCTCCTGCCTTAGCATATCTAAAATGTTTATTTCCCCAAATGCTAAACTGCTGTATATGTAACTTACAGTTTTCTAACATTTCATTCTTTTCTGGTTTTTTTTTTTTTTGGGTCTCTCCAATTACAACTTAAAAATTTGAGATGAAGTCTGATCTTCATATTTCTTCTGTGGCCTTTGCAATGCCTAATAGACAGTTAAGTCCACAGGTAACAATAAATGTGTGTTCATTTGCCTTCATTCAAATCTAAATGTGACATAAACCTTGGCTCAGAAACCACAAGGTAAATTGATTTCTGTAGCAATTTGTTGAATTCTACATGAGATGTTAAGCAGCTCAAAAAAGACACACAGGTTGGGTAAATATCTAATATAAATGAGCACAGCCAACTGAGTTGACATGGGAGCCCATAAGATTCTTGACACTTCCAGTAAGAGTGGAAACACTGTGTGATATTTTTGTACTTCTGTTTTTGTATCAGCACTTCAGAGGAAATAAAGTATATTATTTATATACTTACTTATATCTACCAAATGCAGATAGCTATGTTACTATCTATATTAAGAATTATTTTTTCAAAATCAGAAAAACTTAAAAGTTTAATCTTGATTTATATTAATTACTTCATTCTTGCCACTTTGAATCACAGATTATATTATTGTATTATTTCCATTTGGTAAAGTGCGAATTCCTAAATGTGCAGAGTGATAAATCAGTAAAAAAAAAAAAAAAAAAAAAGAAGTTAAACCAAAATAAATAATAAGAAATTACTGTGAATCAAAGAGTCTGCTATTAGTTTAAAATCACAACAATCCTGCAAAATAGCCACAATAGATCCTGAAGAAATAGGTTTTGAGAAGATAAATAATTTGCCCTAGACCATACAGATCTGATTGCTGAATCTATTTTTTTAACCACTATGCCATTTTGCATCCCTAAACTCTCTTAACCAGGGCAGATGAGTGTTGGCCATTGATATTCTGCTTTTGAGTGAGAGGAAAGACAAAAAGGGAATTGTGAATAAAGGTAAGAAACGGTGAATTCCCAACCAGACCTAATCTACCCACCTTGGTTTCATTTAATCTGCTCTCATACATATTGTTTAGGTTACTTGCTTTTATTTTTCATTAACTATGTGGTTATGCCATCCACAGAGTCTATCAAACCACCTGGTCAAAAATCTGGCTCATGTCCCAGGTAGAGAATCACATCGCAGAGAAAGTGCAGGGTATCTCAGGCTTGGTGAGCTGGGGCACAAGGAGAAAAGGATAAAAACCCAGAATTTTAAAGAATCAAGAAGAAAAGGTAGAAGGTGGCAAATTAATTAATTCACACTTAGATACCCACAAACAAGCTTTCCTCAGTACTCCCCTCTTAGAAGATGCTCATCCACTGGATCTTGTTTCCTAGTTTTCCCACCTTACACTTTATCTCTGTCTTCTCCGAATGTCCATGTGACTTTTTCCTCTCTCCCATTTACTCTGTATAGTTGTCCTTTTCTATGTCTCTATCTGTCACCTCCTCAGTCCTAATTTCACTTTCTGCTTTCTCCACACCTGGTCATCTTCTACTAGCCACAAAATGGAATTCAATATTAATTACAACGTCTGTTCATATCATCAACATTTATTAAGAAACTACTAAGCACCAAACATGTTATGAGTATAATTTTTAATTCTCACAACTCTGATTTAGAGACATGATTATTTATATTTTGCAATTGAGGAAGGAAATAGGATTTGTAAAAATGAAGTAACTCATCCCACCAAAGTCATCCAACCAAAATGTTCATAGTAATATGCACCTAGTTTTGTCTTCTTTTTAAGTTTTTTTGAGATGCATTTCACAATTTGCTCATTTAAAGTATACAATTTCATAATTTTTAGTATATTCACAGAGCTGCACAATCATCCCCACAAACAATTTTAGAACATTTTTGCCACCAAAAGAGAGACCTTGCACCCCTTAGCTGACACCTTCCAATTCTCCCATCGCTCCATTTCTAGGCAATCACTAATCTATTGTCTCCATATATTTGCCTATTCTAGACATTTCATATAATGGAATCAGACAATATGTGGTCTTTGTAACTACTTCTTTCAATAAGTGTAATGTTTTTAAGGTTCATCCATGTTGTAGCATGTATCAGTACCTCATTTCTTTTTATGGCATTAATATGAATGTGTGTATGTGTATTCATGTTAGCATGTCTGGCATCCATGTACCTGTACACATCATGTATGTCTAAAAACTATTGAAAGCATGGACTTGAGTTAAGTTGCTTGAGGTTATATCCAGGCACTGCCACAAAATACTTAAATGATCCGAGCAAGTCAATTAATTATTCTAAGATTTTTTCCCTGTCTATAAGTAGGGAAAATTAAAATAGCATACATAACTTGCTTAGCAAAGTGCCTTCTAGACATTTATTTACAAATATTAGCTCAATATGCCTGTATTCATTGACTCTTACAAGAAGGTGTTTCACATACTGTGCAATTAAAAAAACAATGAGTTGTACATTTTATATTGGCACACATTTGTTTGTAAACATTTCCAGCCAATATTTTAGTTTAGCCTTTAATAAATTTCTTGTCATCAGTCTGTCCATATCTAATTTCTCATCCTACCCTTCAGAATATAACCTAAAAATTCCCCACACAAAAAGATAATAAGAAAGTTTTCTTTATTGCAAAACAGCATCATCAGGTCTCATAACAAAATGCATCCCATTTCGAAACAGCTCCAAGAGACGTCCCAGTGCAGCCAAAAGAAGAGGAGGAAGCCACTCAGATCCTGTGACAGCATGTACCCCTACAGGGCAGTAAAAATCTCCTTCCAGAGCCTTCTGATTTAGTCCTTACACACCCCACTTGTCAAACCTGGGAGTAGTAGAAATAAGCAGCACAAATTGGCGGATAATGCACCTTATTTCCATGTAGAAGCAGGTGCATTTTCCTCAGGATAAGTGGTGCAATGACACTGATCTGCTCTGACAGGCCAGCTGATCTAAAATTACTGAGCACACATCACCACTGGCTGGGGAAGCTTCTCCCAAGAGCTTATTCTGAAACTCATCAATCCCCCGGGTGCTAATTAAAATTTACTGGATAATATTTGCAAAGCTCAATGGCCCTAGTTACAGCAATTATCAGTTACTAAATGTTAGTACAGATGTCACCTGATGATTGGCTTTTTTTTTTCAAGAGGATTGTCCCTTTCCCCCCTTCCCTGATTCTTTTCCTTCTTCAAGAATTCAAAAGAGCTAAACATCTCAACTGACTCTAGAGGGAGAGTAAAATCACCACCCAACACTTACAATAAGTCTTTTCTCACTGGATCACTAGTTACTGAGTGTTCTGGGTTTTAAATACAAGCTCCTGATCCCACTATCAAAGTGAGGGGCTAAATTGGAGATCCACCTCTGAGCCACCACTAAGGAAAAAGGGTATTCTTCTCTCATCCATTCGCCACAGCGATGGTACCACCAAGTAGACAAAAGGCCTAGCAAGACCTGCAAATTTTATCATGTTATTTCACATGATTGCTCTTGAAATAGGAGCTAGTATTTTTTAAAAAGAAGATCCGACTAACTTATGGAACTGGCCACGAAATGAGCCATAGATAAAGGACTCACTTACCTGGTATCATGTTCTGATCCTGGCTTCTGTAGACCACAGGAAGAGGCAATTATCGCAATGACATACAAATGTATTTACTGTGTTTAATTGAGTTCGTAATGTACTTGATGGCCTTCATTAAGCAGATAACCTGTGGCAAAAAATAAGATGGTCCAGATTCTCCCTAAGTAAATACCTTAAAATCAGTGGTCAAACTTCTTTAAGTTCTAATTCAGGAAAGACATCAGAACCAAGAATAGTATAACTGAACCCCATTATGTGAGCCAGCAGCATCTTTTCCTTTTTGCTCACATACCAATGGCAAAATTTTAACAGACACAATGTTCTCAGTTTTTTATTTCCAGAACCTTTTCCAGAGTTCTCTTACAAGAGAACTAATATTCGTAGAACACCTATTATTTATCAGATGTTAATGTTTGGCACTTTAAATGAAGAGATATTTCTTTCTACCTCATGGCCCAACTTTGATGTTCACTCTTCCCTATCCTTTTGGAACAAATCTATTTTCAGAACCAAAGGAAAAGATGACGGCCCAAATTTTTGATAATCAGAGAAATATGTAGCAGAAACACCAAACAGTAGGAGAAAAACAGAACTTTATGATAGAAAACCCAAGGTTATTTTAGAACTCTTCCCCATTCTGTCTCTATCTCTAAGGCGCTTAATATTCTGAGCCTCTATAACCATACCTCACTGGGCTAAGACTAAATAATGCATGTAGAGATGCTTAGAGAGAGGTTAGATGCTGTACAAGTGAAAAATAGAATGACTTTTACTCCAATCAGGAGGTCAGTAGAAGTAAAATATTCAAGATTCTCACAAACACAGGTAATACTCATTGAGAACAAATTGAAGGTATGGCTGTATACATTCTATAGCAAACAGTAATCATCAATAATTTAATTTTTTTGTTTCTGATTTCATAGTTTTCTTCAAAACCAAGCAGATTATAACCATTAATTGCAATAACAATATTCTAAACCATGCCATTTCTTTCATTTTACTTCTCATTTTTCTTACATATACTATAAAATATTATAAGCAACAAACTTTGAATCCTTTCCAAATTTTGTAGGAAATATTTTAGGGGCTTAGGGAGAATAATACCTTTTTATACAGTATATATAGGAAGTCTCTTCCTTAAGCCCCCAATATACTGCCTATAAATCTTCAAAAGGTTACAATAGATCTAGTAAATGCTAATAAAGGCTTGTAGTCAAACTTCCTTGATTTTCCACTAAGTTAAAATAATTTTTTAATGGCCAATGTACTAAACCAAATAATGGAAAAAATATACAAGATAGCAATGTCATCTGTATTTTCAATAGCTATTTCCTTGGGCTAAATTGTTGGTGAAACAATTTGCATGAGTGCTACTCTTCAACCAGAAAACATTTACTTAATGTCAAATATTTGTTGGGAACTTTTGGAACTGGTCCACAAATCATTTCAAATACATGGAGACCTGAAGGATAGGAAGGAAGGACTTAGCCAGGAAAAGAGGGTGAGGAAGAACAGCTTTGGCAAAGGAAGCAACACATGCTGGTGGGTGGGAGGAAATCATGGCTGGACTACAGAGTGAAATGTGGGCAAGGAAGGCAGAGGTTAGATCATACAGGACCTGATAAACTCATTCTTTGCGTCAACGTCCTAGCAGAACACAAAATTCCCTCAGTTTAATAAAGAGATTTTAATAAAAAGTATACTTACAGATATGTAGGCAATATTTACAGAACAAATAGGAGACGGGCAGAAGCTATCACTACCAGAGGCGTCAGGCATAGGGAATATTGGAGATCAGTGAGAGCTGGAGCTGTGGTGATGAGCCTCCACACCTGCTGACAGCGAAGTAAGGCAGAACCTGGGAGAGAGCAGGAAAGACATACGGCTGACCGTTGAACAACGTTGGAATTAACTGCCCCGACTACCGGGCTGTCAAAAACTTGCCTAATAACCTTTGACACCAGTTGGCATTTCGCATCTGCTGATTCAACCAACCCCATGGAAAGCGGTATTTTTAATCGCGGTAGAGAATTCAAGATTGGGAATCTGCCGTTGGAAATGTGAAAATACTCTTTCCATCTGAGTTGGTTGAATCGGTGAATGTGAAACCCGTGGATAGTAAGGCTCGGCTGTGTTCGTTGAAAAAACATCTATAAGTGGACCCATACGGTTAAAAACTTGTTGATCCAATGTCAACTGTACCCCAAACCCTCTCTCCTCATACTAGCAGTGTCTCCCTTTCAGTGTCTTTCTTGGGACTTAGAACAGAGGAGTCTGGAGAGACTGGAGGAGGAAAAGAAGCAAACAGAATAGCCAGCATATTGGAGTTTTTATTTCATCCTTAAAAAAATGGAAAACCTTTGAAGGATTTTAATCTAGGGAGTAAAGTGGTGAAATTGGACAGTTTAGGTCTTTTCTGTAATAGGTTTTGTGAAAAAAGACCACAGCATGTAAATGCACCTTTTCTCTGTTCACTTGGGGGATGATTGGGGAGAAAGGAAGGAAAGACAGAAAAATACAAGCGTGCGATGTTTCAGTTTTGTTAAGAATATCAGTTCAAAGGCGAAGGCAAATTAAGCAAATTTTGATACGCCAGTAATGACCACAAACAGCTCTGTGAGAGTCTGGGTGATTCCTAAAACTTAGGAATGACAATGAGCTCACTCGATGATCATGTTGAAGATGACAGATTTAGTTTATGTTCTCTTTTTGAAGAGTTTTGCAAGTTTTCATCAAAGGATTTGCTAGAGCTCAGATGTTTCCTGTTTTGTTAAAACTTGCAATGAAAGTTTCTAAAACTGGTCTTTTTCGAGAGTTTTATTTTTCTTTGTTGGGTGCTGTTTCTAACATTTGTTGAAAGAAAAAAAAAGAGAGAGAGAGAGAGAGACCCTTTAATGCTATTTCGGTTCCATGAAGATAGGTTTATTTCCTGCTACAGCTAATTTGTGTGCCCTCTTTCCTTAAAACTGAAATCTGGAAGAATTTTGAAGGAAATTTTAGATTTTTAAATTAAAATAGGAATATATATGGCACATATTCTATAACTGAAGGGACTATAAAGAATCCACGAAGTTTTCTAAATCTGTGGTTCTGATATCTTTCTGTAAGTCATATATCATCTAGGGAGATTGTAACATTGTAGATTCCCAAGGGCTCCTGAAACCCAACTAAAATGAAATCTCTAAAACCTAAGATTTTGTGTTTTTTTAAATGCTCCCTGTGTGATTCTCACATGCAGCCATCTTTGGCAATCGCCCCAAAAATTTAAAAATATATTTAAATTTAAAAATATATTTAAAAATTCCAAATAATTAAAATGCTGATGATGTTAACCTAATGAGTTTCCAGGCCTTTCCACTTACAACATTCTATTACACTTGAAACTCAGTTTCAAATTTAAATGCATAAGACGGATTCAAACTTCTAAAATTCTTAAAATTGAATTGACCTCAATGAATTCCTTTCACATTGTACAATGCCACTGTGCATTTCGGTAATGGGCTTTTAAAAATAGCATATAATGCCTGATTTTACGTGTGTTGAAATTTTGTGGGGGTTTTTATTGATGAATATATTTTAAGTAGCTTCTCAAGTTCTCTGAGAATCTAGGCTGGGGGATGGACATATTGAGTGAGTTCAAGAAATAAATGATTATTACTCAGATGCCCTAGAAAATTGCTTTAGTTCCAATATAATTGCAATCTCTTTCCTTGAAGGCTGCAATAAAATATCAATCATTGTCAATAAACAGTATCTTGAAATCAAACAAAATCCTGCTTCTCAACAGGATTGAAATCAACCAAAATCCTGCTTCTCCTGTTTTCAAACCTCTTTCCTACCATCAAATATATGTCTGTGTCCTTTGCTTTTAAAAGAGGTTTTGTGTTAAGACTTGCTTGATTCATTCTCAAGCATTCCTCTGATTTGGATTCTAGCTCATTCTTTATTATTGTGTTGAGTCTGTTTTTGGCTAACCAAGAAATAAAGATTCATTACTCAACTTGAAATACAAATCGATCTTTGGAAATCTCATGCTTAGTTTCTTACACCCATTTTGTCAGCAAAATAGCAGCCCCAAAAGTAGACATGAACCCTGTGTTTCTGTATAAACTGCTCAGGTTTTTCTCTACAATTTATGCTCCTGCAACATTATGATTTTCATTGCAAAGCTATTAAAGCAGAGTAAACTGAGCACAAGCAACCACTTTTATTTCAAAGCTGAAAATCCTTTAAAATGAAACAAAACTGTTTAAAATATTTTATAATATTAATAGGAAACAAAAAATATTTACATCTTTTTTGATACATACACAAAATTTTAATGAATTTCTGAAGAATAGAAAACTAATAAGATAAAAAAAGAAACAAGAATACATAAAATTGGAATGAAAATACATAAATACAAAACAAATAAGTGATTTTGAGATCGATGATTTTGCGAAATGCTCAGTATCAAAGGATACAAGTAATGGCAAGGAAATTTTAGGTAATTGTCAACTCAAGCTGTCATTCTTGAGAGAAGAAAGTAACTCAGTTGGTTCCCAAAAGGTATCAGTAACTAGAGCACTAAAGCCATAGAATTCCAGGTAGATGAAGGCACAGAGGAACATGGAGGGGATGCCTGCAAAACTAAAAAACAGGCTGCCAGCATATCAGGTTCTAAATATTTGTCTCTCTCCAAAAACTAGCTTCCATAGTCAAAACATGCATCCACAAACAAACAAACAGGAAGTGTTCCTGGAAAATATGATCAGATAAACTAAGAATCAAATATCTGAGGAAAACCAAAACTACAAAAGAGCCCTAATTCAATATGTAGAAAACTAATATATGGAAAAATATTTAATGGAACAAGCTAAGTTTATAATAAGATTATATGGACATGTTTTCATTTGTATAAAACTCAAAAAGTACTTTATGAACTCCTCTGGGTGCCTATTTGACATCTCAAATTTATCCTGGCAAAATTAAATTCATGACCATCATTCCTATTCCCACTCCTGTGTTGTCCCCCATGTCAGTTGATGTCATCTTCATCCTTCGCTCTTCTCTTTCTCTTACACTCCACATCCATCTATCAAGAAAACAAGTTTGCTTTGTCTTCAAAATATATCCCAAACCCAATCACTTCTCATCATTTCTGGTATAAGCCATCTTCATGTCTCCCTTGCATTATTGCAATGCCTTCCTAACTTGTCTCCTTGTTCCCTCTGCTATTTATTCTCAACATTGCATCCAGAGCGATCATGTTATTCCCTGCTCAAAACCATTTACTTTGCATAAAAGGCAAAGTTTTATAATAATCTGTGAGGCCCTATGTAATGTTATCCTCTACCCTCCAAATGACCTCTCTCAGCTCTCAAGACCTTATTTTCAACTAACTCTCCCTGCTTTTACTCTGTTCTAAGCCACAGAGCTGCCTTCTTATTCATACTAGTTATGACCCAAAACAGGGCCTTTGCACCTGCTACTTCCTGTCTCTGGAAGGCTCTCCCCTAGATATCTATGTACTAGCTTCATTGACTATTTCAAATCATTGCTCGGATAACTTCTTTAATCAACTTATGGAAAAATGTAGTGCCCACCTCCTTGTACTCTTCCTTTGATTTATTTTTCTCCAAAATATTTATTTATTTCTAACTTGTCATATAATTTATTTTTAAATTCCTTATTGTCTGTTTTCCTTCAAAAAAGAATGCACATTCTATGAAGGCAAATATTTTTACCTGACATGTAGTAAATGCTGAATAAATATTTGTAGAATGAAGAAAGAATCAGAAGACCTCAGATCTCAATTTGACACAAAACTACTAGCTGTGTGCTCTTAGACAAATTATTTGACCACTCTGGGCCTAAATATGTTCACTTATAAAAATGAGAAGATTGTATTGAATAAGTACTGCTCAATTTTTGTTGTGCATATTAATTACCTGGGAATGTTTTTGACAAGACTATTGTAATTCAGCTGATCTGATAAGCTGTCTGAGATTCTGCATTTCTAATACTCTCCCAGGTAATGTTAATGCTGAGCAAACCACACTTTGAGTAACAAGGCGTTAGATAATCAAGATTCCTTTCCTTACTTTTACTCAATAGCAAGAGATGACAAACCACAACTGGTCACCTGTTTTTGTAAACAAAATTTTATTAAAACACAGCCATATTTATTCATTTACATATGTCTATGACTGTTTTCATGATGCAACAGCAAAGTAGAGTAGTATAAATATATTTATATTTATATATATTTATAAATATATATTTTTAAATATATATATTTAAAAATATATAAATATATATATATATAAATATATATATATATATTTGCTATTTGTCCTTTCACAGAGATTTGCTGACCCCTGCTCTATATCAATGGAGTTGTTTCTGGCAATTATCTTAGAATTTGAGTTATTAACTATGGCTTGTTATTCTATTTTTTCTTAGTTTTTTCTTAATTGCTTTATTTTATATCTTTAAAAAAATTCTAATGTCCTCTAAGGCATGAATCATGCCTTTTGCTTCTTTGATGTCCATGTGAAAAATTATAAACTGAAAATGAAGTTCAAGATCAGCAAGTCTAACTCCAAACTTTACAGATGGGTCCCAGGAGTGAAGTGATCCTCTATGTCACCTAAGAGTTAAAACAGGCAGAGAAGAACCCAAGTCTTAAGACTCAGGTCTCACATTCTTTGTGTCATAAACTTTCTGTCTAATTTCCAGGACTTAAATGAAATATATTTTCATTTTGCTTATACCAGTGTTCCCAAGACAAGCATTAGCAATCTCTTGTGTGAGGACTCAAATAAGACTGAGGAGAACCCTTGGCATGAGTTTGAGAGTCTTAGAAAACAACTTGGCCTAAGGGAAGGTTTTGGGCCAATATCAACAAAGTCTCTAGGAAAAGGAACAGGCAAAATGATCAAATGTTCACCAGCCAGATCCCCCTTTAAGACCAAGGTACTTATTTCCCCAGTTGCACAAAATGTTTGCTGCAGACTGCCCTCAGCTGAATCTTTCTTTGAGACATGCCCTCACCTGGATACAACCACCTCACACAAGGTTATGGTCCCTCCCAGGCATGACCCACATCTAATTACTGAATGATATGGGAATATTTCTCTCTCTACCAAATCTGGCTTCCTTATCTCCCCTCACACAAGTGTCAGTCTTGTGTGCACTCCCAAACATATCCTGCACACAAATCTCTCTCCGAGTCTGTTTCTGGAGAACCTGAACCAAAGTAAGTAGAGTTACTCAGACTCTCCTCTAATTCAATAACTGTGGATTCATTAGAACAGCTTGGAAGTGGGGAGCAGATGTAATGAAGGAGTAGAAACAAAAAGATCAGGTCTATCAGTGTCACTGTGGCATAGAATTTGCTTTGAGTTTAAGAAGGAACCAATTGGATTAGGAAGATTGGTGCCAGGCACTTGAGCAGTAACGTGAGACTCTGTGTGGCATTATAGGCCACAGGGCCAGTGCCAGCAGCATCACAGTAGCAAGGATGTCCTTCATATCTGACCTCAGGGACTGGCTGTAGAGCTGATAGCTTCCTTCAATAGACATCACAACAGTGGGCAGAAGGGGAGGAGAACTCCAGATATGGTGGCCAAGAGGATTGTTCAGAAATACAGGAAGCCTCCCCTGAGGCTGCCTAGAAACAGTTGGCCAGGTGAGAAAAGAAAAAAAAAAAAGAGGATATAGTTCCTACAGTTTTAGATGGGGCTGAGCCAGAGAAATGCAATTTAGGTAAGAGCATGATCTTATTTATGCTCCTCAGATGGTGTGGCCTGGGGAGACATTGGCTAAGACTCATGGCTTCTTTCATTATACCCCACTGCTCTATTAAATTCTATTCCTTGCACCTTCAGAGCAAATAATTCCACATAACACTGTCTGCTTTCTTTGATCCATGTGACTGGGAGGATGAATGTCAGCTCCCCTCCCCCACCAACCCTGCTGTAGCCTGAGGCACAATCAATTTCAATATGCAGGGGAAATAGACCACACAGGATCTATGGCCTCCCAACAGGGACCTGACATATTAACTGTTGTAATGCCTCTAATTCAGTCTATTTACTTTGGGATAGGCCTGTCTCAGCTGCTCATCATTTTAACCCATACATCGGCTATGTCATGACTATTTAGAGTGATGGGGGTGATCCTCAGGGCATAGTCATGAGAAGCCTGATGAGGGAACAGCTACAGCGAGCCTATCTCCCTTCAGGGTAATGATGACTAATTCCATTCACAGCCCTCACCCCTGCCTCGAAATCTTCTCTTGCCTTTTAAATTGACGTCTGTCGGAGGGAATGAAACTCTGCCTGTGTCACTGCTTGATGCATTGGCCCAGCGGAGGCACTCCTTCTTGTCATGAAGGGAGACAAGTGAAAGAAGTGAAGAATAGCAGAGGAGGGGAAATTGGGGCTGGCACGGGAGGCAGGAGGATGGGGTGGGAGCAGCCTCCAGAAGATGAAAAATGAGCAGAGGGAGAAGCAGGTACATCTCCAACCAAATGCCATTATTTTGATTTGAACACTTTTGCAGCATTTCTGACATAGAAGCAGACTACTGAGATGATCTCACCACATACATGTCACAACCCTAAATAGTTCAACTTGGTGTATTTTTCAGAAAGTTTCTCTGTGAGAAGCAAGTAAACAGGGGTTACATTGTGACAGTTATTCCCTTTTATTAAAGAAGATTTTTTTTCCTTTTATTTTTGTTTTTGTTTAAACTATGCATGTCTGCAGGTTTCAGAAGACAAGCAGATTCAAGATCTGATTTGAAGACTTCTGTCCTCAGATAGCATGGTAAAATGCCATTAATTAAATTTCACTAATCTGGGAAAGTTTATGTTTATGTTTTGCTTTAAAAATGAATGGTCAAACATTAAAGTTTTCTTATTACATAGACAAATCTCTATAATTTAAAAATTTTATCCTTTTAAATTTGATCTAATAAACCCATGAAAGAAAGCCACAGTAGAAAGAGACTGTTAATGTTTGGGTGATTCTTTAGTCACCTCTCATCTTGGAACAGGTTTTGGCTCAAAAGTGACTCTCCAGCAAAACCAGAAAAGGCCTGAGGGAGTCTGGCCCAGCTCCCAGGCATTTCGGTTGGGAGATTCTCAAGAGGCCAGGGTGTTCCTGAGGATAACCCAGGCAGCTCACTACTGGCCAGGATGAGTTCTGAAATCGTGATCTGGATTCATGCCCTGTCAGTTCTGGAGAAAACCCAAAGCCATAGATCTGCTTTAGAATGAGTCTGATCTTCTGCCAGCAGGGACAGCTGAGGTCAAGGGCAGGCTTTTCAAGGTCTTTTTGTACTCAGAGAAACTCCCTGCTCTCCTTCAGCCTAGACAGAGCTCAGCCAGGCCAGGAAGATGTAGCAAAGCAACATCCCTCCAAGGCCTGACCTGCTTAGGTGGAGGGCTGGGGTTCATGCCCCTTGGCTTGTGTCTCTGGCATACCCAAGACAGGAATAATGACAATATTTATTACCATTTACTGAACAGCTTCTCTGCCAGACACCAGGCTAGCTTAATTACAAAACAACAGAAGGTAAAAATTATGTACCTTTGCTTATTGGCCTTTCCTGTTTAGACTGTAAACTCCTTGAGGAGGAGGCATTTTTTTCTGGTATTGATCTTCTCTAATCAGAGTATATGGTAGTAGCAGGAACTTAATAAAGATTTAATAAGCTCAAAAGGGTCACATAAAATACCCAAGTTCACACAACAAGCAAATAGCAGAATCAAGATTTAAACCTAGGTCAGCATGCAAGTGGGAAGTAGCCCTCCATGCTTCACTCCTGCTTCACTCCCATCCTACCTCTGCGCTCTGTGAGATTGAACAGAACATTTTGATTTAGGTGCACAGTCCTTGATGAAGTAAAAACTTGAAGAAAAATAAAAAGGAGTCAGCTCACAAAGATAACAGTTATTCTGATCAGTATTAAAATTCATTGAAATGTTGCAATGTTGCCTCTTTCTGCAAACATGGACATCTGAGTGGAAGGAAGAGGTTGTCTGCCATCAAAGTCACTCCATTTACATTTTTGGTTTCTCTTGAGCACTAATAGTCATAATAGTCAGGTGGATAATTTACTAACATTTAACTTAATTAACTTATTTATTACTACAATAAAATGATTAGAAGCAGGATCAAATGACATCTATGAGTCTATAATAATAATAATAATATTATAGTTCTATTCTTCATAATTTACAAAGTACTTTCATATAGTCTTTGTTTTTAGAATCAAAACTATACACGGATCTAGGCAGGGAGATTATTATTACTAGCATATAGGTAAGAAAATCAAAATTCAGAAAGAGAGAGAAAGAGAATATGTGATTTATGTGAAGTTACATAGCTAATAAAAAGGCAGAGAATCAAAATTCAGATTCTGACTCTAGTTTATTTTCTCATTCACTTCACCAGTGGTTCCCAGCCCTGGCTGAATATTTGAATGATTCAGTGATTCTTATTTAATTGGTCTGAGATCAGGCTCAGTCAACAGTATTTTTTAAACAAACTCAGATATTAGTGCAGCCAGGAATGAGAAAAGAGCACAATTCTGTCTGTTAATGATCAGCACACTTGGCCAGGTATAAACAGAAACGTGCCACTTTGTCGGTCCAACAGAAGAATCTCAATTATGATCTAATATTTGCAGAATTATTGATATGAAATATTAGTTTCACAAGGACTATTGAATTTTTAAGACATCTTACAGGCAGCTTGTCCTTCTTTAGCATTTGATAGATAGGAAATTTAATTAGAGTTTCTGACCATTCTGTCCATTACTAACCACACACAGAAAAATTTCCTGAGGCTAGACACCATGTCTAATTAACCTAAGGGTTATTTACAGTAAAGAAAAGAGGACTGATAGCAACTTAATGAGTCCAATTATTTCCTTCGAGCACAGAAAGGGCATTTAGCAACATGCTTTCCTTGGACACAAAGCAGGCTGACCTCCCTCTCAGCCTCCTTGTACCCAACAAACTGAGAACTGGCTCAAAAGAGAGTGATGTGATAGTTATTAATGATGGTGGTGGTGCTTTTTTATATGATTTCCAAAAAGTAAAAAGGATATGCAGAGTTCGAGTCATTTAATGCAGAGAGACCTAAAATTAGTCAAGATAAGTTAGTATTGTTAATTGCATTTGTCAGGATAACTAGGCCATGCTACACTAGCAACAACACAAGATTCTCAATGTTTTCATATTTCTCAGGCCAAACTATGTGATGCAATTTGGCTGGTGAGAGAGCAGAGGGAGAGCTCTGCTTCAGTTACCCTGTCACACAGAGGGCCACCTTGTTATGATTGGCTACCTGGAACATGCAGCCGTCTTAGTTGCCATGTTAAGGAAGAGATTGGAAATTGGTCATGGTCTTTTCTCTCCTTCTCTCTGTAATTGACACACTTGTATTCACATATTCCTGGCCCTAATCTAGTCACACTACCTTTTCCTAACTACAAGCAGACTAGAAAATATAGGGCAACTATGCAGAATTTGGCGGGCAAAATTCTCTCGACCACGAGCCTCTAAAATGTCATGTATATAACTCTACCCTATATTTTGACCTAGATTGTTTCCTAGGACACTCTAGAAATAAGGTTTTCTGCCTTTTTTTAGAAGGGGGAGGATGTTCCTCCCTAATTACTTATCTTTAAGATAGAAGTCATAGAAGAGCTGTTGATAAGCTATTATTTATTTCTACAAAAATAAGATAAGTAATGAAATAATCTTCCTATAGGAAAAGGTGACTACATAGTGGTTCTGGTGACACATCTGTTTGTCAATTCATTTCTTCATCCATTTCTCATGGATTATTTCCTAGAATTAAAAAAATAAAAGAGGCTCACATTGCATGACTTAGGCACAATCATATCCAGGTTTGGTAATTACCTGAGTGCCCTTCCAATTTCACTAAAGAACTAGAATTAGCTTTTTTTTAATGAGCCTGGTTTCACAGAGTTGAGGAAAATCCATAATGAAAAATAAACTAGAGAAGAGCATTATATTAGTTTCTCCAGAATGCTGGAGGCTGAGTTCTCAGGCAGCTCTCTGCTAATACGGTACCCTTAGGAGAAAACAAGAGATCTTCTCATAGAATCTTCATTTGGCAGATTTGCTTCTTTCCAGATTCCAATTTTCTTTTCACAAAAGTAATTGTGCCAACAAAAAGCAAATAAGCCAATGTGATAGCTTCAATATGGTTTTTGAAATATCCTACCATTACAATGAGCAAGCTTTTCCAAAGCTATTTACCGTAGCTCTTCCACTATAACGATAAAGCCTAAAACTAAAGATCTTTGCTAAGAGTAGAAAATTTTGTATAGAAGAAAAAATAACGTTGAAAAAAATTCAAATGACCTCAATTGATTTTTAGAGTTTTGAGAGAATATTAAACCCCTCCCTTTTTCAATCAATTCATCTTTAAAGGTGGATAAAATCTGTATCTGTTGTAAATAATTAAGATTTTTAAAAAAATTTGTCTATGTACTAATAAGAGTTGTGAATGTAGTGCCTTATAGGAACTCAGTCTTTGATTATGATAATTTATTAAAATAAAACAATCTCTCAAAAGAAAACATTTGTTTGATGAAATATTTTAAATAAGTTGATCTATATCAATACTGAGAATATACAAAATCTATGTAAGCTATCCCATCAAGACATTTTTTTTAATTGAAACAGCATGTTTTACACTTAAAAATTTTCAAAATCACCCAATTCTAATTGATAAACTGTTAGAACAGTGGCTCTCATTCCTGGCTGCACATTGAAATCACTTAGGGAGCTTTTAAAAACTAGTGCTGATTGAGCCCTGCCTAAATTGCTTGAGTCAGAGTCTCTGGGAGGGAGGCCCAGACATTGATATATTTTTTTTCAATGCTCCCCCAATGAGTACGATGTGCACTCAGGGTTGGCAACCTCATATAGAATTCTTCCTTATCTCTCCATCTGGCTGCAATAATATGTTAGTTCTCTAAACTTCTTGTTTTTACACTCTCTACCATTTTTAACTTACTCTTTTAAAGAGTAAGTTCCTGGAGGGTAGGTCTTATGTCCAATTCATCTTCATGTTCCCACAGTTTCTAGCAAGGCACTAGCAGGCACTACGCTGAGTAAGTACTAACTAATTGAGTGGCATATTGTCTGATTGTCTGAAAAGATCTATTTTTAGATTTTTAATATTATAAACTCAAAGGAGCCCCCTTCTAATACAGTACAAAGTAAGGATACATGAGGAAATGAAAAGTGAAAATTCATGATTAGGAATTCAGTGTTCTTGTCCAGAAAATACCTGGAATCTAATTGCAGATAATTTTTCTGACATGTTTTTAGAGAAGAAATTAATATGATGGTTTTCTTCAAATACATTCTGTATAGTGTGTTCTGCCACAACTATAGTTTTCAAGCAATGATATCACTGAGTAGAAAGGAACTAGATTAAAAACTTACTTTTTTTTCCCTCAGAGTTATAATAAAAAAGATGTTTAACATGAAGTTGCATTTTGCTATCATAAGCAAAAATAACAAATGAGTTGATCTAAATTGACCACAATGAGTATAAATGTTTATTTCTGTTACCCTTTAATTTATACATCCAAGAATCTGCTCTTTGTCGTTACCACATTTTATCTTGTCTAAGCAACTTATTTGCATCACAGCTCACAACTGGTGCCTCTAATCAAATGAACACTGTTACCTGATGAGCCAGCTCCTTAACCAAGACAGCTGTATATTCCTGCAGCAGATGTAAGAACTCTTTCCTTCACAGTTACAACTGGATAGTTACCAGTTTTTACTATGTTATAAACATTAGTAGTTTTGTTGTGTAGTTGTTCATACATTAAGTCATCCAAGCACCATATTCAAGATTTTTGCCATATACTCACAATTCCTGTAACATTTATAACTCAATATTTTTAAAGACAATTCACTGCCTTTTTGTTAATGGGTTTCAAAAGGAGATTTTAAACGTTGTCATAGTTGGCACCTCTAACAGGACATACATAAATATTAAAATAAAACATGTTCATTCATCCCATATACCACCGATAGTGTGAGAACCACCACACAATGGGAAGTACCTGCATAAGTAAAATTACATACTTCAGTTATTGATTGCATCATATCTACATCATGTTGCCAAAATTCATAGCATCGCAAAAACGCCTGGATTTAGAAGCACCTCTAAAATTTAACTAATACAGAGTAAGTATAACCAATAGGAAAAAAAGCCTAAACCCCTGGCTGTTTCCAGGATCTTGAGGAAACAGTTAAACTTTAATAAATTATATGAAAAGGAGAATCAGAGAACTCCCAGCATGCCCCTTTGGAGGCATTTTACTGATGACCAAGCTGGATTTATAACATCCAGGCAGATAGATATCAGAATATGGAGCACCTAAGCATTTATCACAGTTTGTAATCATTTATTTATGGTTTTTCTTTGTTCACAAGTTTAATAACAGTTCCTAGACCACCACTCTAAGTTCTATGAGAACAGGGACCTTATTTACTATTGGAGTCCCAACAATAGGCACATAGTTATTACTAAATTAACATTTGTTACATAAATAACTAAACATTCTCTTTTACTCTAAAAATCTCCACTTCCAAAGTGAAGGTCCTCTTTTAATCACATTCTACTCTGATCTGAAATATACAGCTTTAAACTCCACTCAGAGATAATATTTTTATAAATCTATTTATTACAGCAACCCCAAACTCACATTTTCTCTCGTTTCCATCTCCTCATTGTTATCTTCTTTCCTACCTATAAAATCCTCATTACCTAACCCTCTACAGCAACTGACTTCTCTACACAGGCAAGCATCCATCAACATCTGGGGACCTAGATCTCAGACTCTCAGGAGGCCATGCCATGGGAGGGAGTGACAACTATAGGACACATTTTGTCATTTTACATTATAATTCAGAACAGCACAAAGCACAGGATTGGCTTGACTTTCTGACGTCAAGAAATAAAAATGACAGAAGACTTGGCAACTATCCTAAGTGATTTAGCAAGAAGATAGGGAAACAGTATCTTAAATGTTTCTTTCTCCCCCTACCCGCCTTTTCATTCATCTTGTTTTGTTATCACAGGTATTGCATTAACAAAGAATTTATGGAAACTAGAGCAAGGGAGAACAAGGGAAAGAGAGAAGAGAGAGAGAGAGAGAGAGAGAGAGAGAGAGAGAGAGAGAGAGAGAGAGAGAGAGAAGAGGAAAGGAGGGGGAAGGGATGAAGAACACCCTGGTATCCAATACCCTTACAAAATTTGTTTTTAATTCCCTGGCTATCACAGATAGAAGCTGCTGCTAGCATTTAAGATAAGATTAGCTGGTGTTGTGCTATCAGCACCTCCACATTTTCCCTGCAGGGATTCCTTCTGACAGGCTGAAGCTGGAGGCATGTCTCAGGATTAACACGAGCTAATGATTATACACTAAAGCTTTGGAACTGTTGGACTAATAGGATTAAGCAATAGCAGATGCAGGTCCCCGTTCAGGTTAAAAATGCACTTTTTACATTACAAAGTCAGACAGATCCCTTTGAACATGCAATGAATATGGATGTTTTCAATTATCACAGTCTTCCAGGGCTATACGATATGGTAAATTAATCCCTTTAGAACATCGGAAACAGGACAAAATAGGCTTCTTGAAGCTGAAATCCCTCGTTTTAGATTTTCTTTCATGGGGATAAGCAGCGGTGCACCTCACATAATTAATCTTATTACAAACAGAGAGAAAGAAGGAATTTTTAAAAAATATGTAAAAATTGCTTAAATATTTGAGAAACTTAGAAAAAGCATTTTGAAATCAACATCTCTTAATTAATTTCTACATAGTCAAAAATACAAACATAAGAGCAAATGTCTGAATGCGTGTCGAGGTAGGTTTGTAGGTCTCTGCGCCTCAGATTGTTAGTGTAACAAGGAGAAACCAAAAAAATTAAGATAATTTTAAAAAATAAACAAAATAATAACTGCCAGTACAAAGCACTATTTCTAAGATATTTAAGTTGATCTAATCTATGCTCCAGGTCTTAGGAGGAAAGGGAAAGAAAAAGGCATAGTGAGACATTTGTATTTCACTGCTGCGTGAAAGGAGCTCTCCTTCCCAGTAGATAAACCATCCCTTGGAATTGCTCAAAAGTAAATCCCTATTATTGCAATTAAGTGGGTTTCGATGTTGACATTAGGAAAGGAGTGAGCTTCAGGAGTTTCACGTGTTTGCTTGACTTAAAAGAGAGAAGGAAAAAAAAAAAAAAAACAAGTATATACCGGGAGGACTTCCTAGAGAAAGCTGTTCGAGCTGCCAGCAGGGAATGGAAGTAGTTTTACAACAACCAGAACAAAACAGGCTTACTATCATGGGCTTGATTCTTTGAAAATTCTAAAGCTAATATCTTTATATTTGGACTGAGCAATTGGTATTAACTCACATTAACAGGCCCTAAAATCATACTGCGTAATATCATTTCCCATTTCACATTATGGATGAACGAATTACATGGGTAGTTTCTCCAACAAACAAGAATCCCATTTCTAAAAAAATGCAAAACTTAAGGGGAAAAGGAAAAAGCTTTCTTCATTAAGTCCATTTTTGTTTGTTTGTTTTTTTATTATGTCTGACGTGGTTTGTTTCTGGAAAACTAAATGGATACTTCCACCCAGGATTCAAATGAAATCTGAAAGAAATAATTATGGCAACACAGAAAAATGTGATATAACTATGGACCATTCACTTAGGTTCCTGTATGACTAGTCAATCAGAAGTACCCAGATGTCAAATTACTTCAGTGTCCTAGATGACCCGGTTTAATTGGAAACCCCTTGACCAGGATTTTCTAATGAATATCAAAAGTATAATATACCTGTTCGATAAATAACTCTCTGACAGACCAAAATACCTAAACTAAAGATGCTAACAAACTTCCTTACGGTACTATTTTTTAAACTTTTGATTAAAATCATTTCTTGACAGAATAGAATAAAATAAATTATTTTAACTAGACTACTTGATGTTCTTTTCTTATCTCTTTTGCTTCTCTGTTGGTTGTACAATAAGTTCAAAAGATATAAACTGATTTTCAGGTAAAAACTGCTATCCCAGTGAGGCATCAGAAAAATGTTGTGTTAAAAACATGTGTACTTTCCTTTCTTGAAATAAAATGGCAATTGATTATTCCAATGAACACAATCTTTCATAATCATCATGCATATTTTAATGACATATATTACACAAGTGCTACTCGGTTTTATTGTGTTTGTGAGCCACCTGGGATTGTTGCTAAGATAGAGCTCCTGATGCAAAGGTCTGGGGTGAACTCCTAGAGTCTGTATATCTAACAAGTTCTCAGGTAACACAAATGCTGATGATCCAGGAGATACACACAAATAAACTGTAAAGGTAAGATATGAATATGTGAGAGAGGATATTTGATAATAGATTTGACCATTATAATTTGGAAATATTAGACATAAGAAATTAGCAGCACAAGTGAAAGTCTTTCTATAATTTGCACCAATGTCACACATAGTTTAATATAAAATCTGAAATAAGGTATCGCATTTCTTACAATAGGCATGCAAAGGATATAATGACAATCACTGAATAGTGAAAATAAGGCTATGTCACGGAAAGTATTATTAAAGTCCTGATATATGTTCAGGCACACAATCAGAAGAGCAATAACTTGAAATGCTGCAGTTAGAATATGTCCCCCTGTCACAACCACTTGAAATGCGTACAGTTTTTAAACAAAGTTTTATTAGCCAATGTGTCATATTTTATTTCCCTAATCACCATCCCATTTGACTCCCACTTTTCCGTTACAATCTGCTTTGGTTGTTTTCCTTTATAATCTGCTTTGAACTATGTGCCTTTTCCACATAAATTTTGTGAAGTTGGAAATGACTGAGTCCTTGGTGACTTAAACCTTCTGAACCCTATCTTCTCTATTGCCTAAATCACTCCTTAAGTGGCTGGCAGACACTTATTTCTAATCAGAGATGTTCATTAAATAAGTGATTAGAAAGCACGGTAGACATGGTCAATTGTTAAACAGCCAAGAAAGGGACATTAAATGCAATGTATCTGCGGCTTTCATCAATTGTTAGTAACGTGTTAAATGTCACCCTGGTGTCTTGAACTAGTTTATGGTATTAAACTTGTAAGTAGAGTGACTTTGACTCTGGGGAGAAACTAACTCAATATTGTTTTTCTACAGGGCTCAAAGCCTTTACACAAAAGCCAGCCAAATGTTCCTAATTCTGGGGAACATGTTATTTTAGCCTTTGTGATGATGACTCAACACTGAGCCTTGCTGCTATGTAGGATTCCAATGGAGATGACATTTTGCAATCCACAGCAGCAACATGTCCCCTGTCTGGAGGCAACCCGAGAAATAGTGCATTTCAAATGGGCCTCTAAACAGCTGTCAGGTCAGAATAACTTTAAGTCATTACCTATCTGAGCCATGTTGAACCAGTGACTTTTAAGTGGTGAAAATCTCTGTATCGTGTTACTAATCTCACTGGCCAGCAGTTGGCTGTGTCAACAAGCAACATTCCCTCTTAGTAAGGAGGCAAAAATAATCCACTGCCCAGGATTTGGAAGTTAAAGAAGCAGTTGCAGTTGAGAGGTTGAAACATTCAGGAAGTGAGGAAGTTGAAAATACATCTCCTCAGAGCTTTGCCTCCAAAATGATTCACAACAGTCCTTAAATCACAATGTGCCACAAAAGAATTCACTCCAACTTCTGATTGCTAACATTTAGCGAGGCAGGCCTTCCTTGCAAAGACATAAGCTTCCTTCCTCTAGTCATGAATAGCTCTAGGGCCTGGACCAAATTTCCTGACCAATTAGCAGCTCAAGGGTCTAAAAGAATAAGAAGGAGCTGTAATTCTGACTATGATTACTTAAAAACCCTTCAAATCTAGACTCATATAGCTTCCCTACAGTTTCGCTCAATTGAGTAACTCAGATTGGTTTATCACTAAACTGTTCATTTACTTTAACAATCCACTAAAGCCTTAGATAAAATGCATTTCATGTCACTTCTTGGGCCTTTAATAATTAGTTGTGTCTACCATGTCTTTTAATCTCTCATTTAATGAGTGCCTCCAATCTTTAATAATTTAAAAGGATATCAAGCTAAGTATCAATTAAAGAGAACTGTTCTAGGCAACATAAACAATGTGTTAAGTTGCTGAAGAAAAGTGCATAGAGCCCTGTGCTTTCTACTTCAAGGGCCCTTGAAAACTATGGGATTATTTTAAACATTACACTTCACTATTTATTTTAGTTAGCTTACAGGCAAAATTAAATATCAAAAAATAAGCATGAAGTATTTTTACAGATTCCAAAGAGAATCACACATGGCTAACTCTTATTTCTGAATATATTACCACTGGCCCAACTCACTCACATTGGCCAAGACCTCTAGCTTGTTTCAGCTACAATTTAAGTATTTGTTTTGGACCTTTCCAATTTTCTGACCCATCTTAAAAATCTTGATTGTTCCACATAGCTAACCCATGGAACCAGTTCATATTACCTCAAAAGACAAGGCTTCCATTCCCATGAATGGGTTTTGTAAGAGATCAATATTGGGCCTTTGGTATTTTCTTATTCCTGGAAGATCATTAGAAGAAAGTTCAAAAGAGTGGTTGTCTTTTTCATAGATCTGGAAAGAGCCTAGGAATCTTCAACCAAACTAAACCTCAGCCACTTAAAGGAGGTTTTGGGAGACTGTTTACAACAATAAGCATAATATTCTCCTCCTTAGGTCTTTGCAGCGCCTCCCATCTTGAGGTGCAGTCAGGTTTCACACCACTTGAATCTGGCTTGGCTTTGTGATTTTCTTTAATGAAAAACATGTGGCAGGAATGCACATGTACCAGTTCTGAGCCTAGGCCTAAAGATACCTGGTACACTTCTGCTTGCTCTCTTGGAAACTTGTGAACAAGCCAGATCTAATCTGCTAGAGGCTGAAAAATTGTGTGGAGAACTTAACTATAGCAGCTACATGCCATCCCAGACAGTCATCTTCAGCTAACCCAGCAGCTGATCATAGTTATAATGAGAGAGCACCAGCCCCAAGAGCAGAAGAACCACCCAGGAGGGCTCAGCTGAAATTGCTGACCCACAAGTCATGAGCCCAAATAATTAGATGTTGTTGTCTTAAGTGTTTAATTTTTGGGGTGGTTCATTAGCCAGCAAAAGTTGCTTGATACAACATCACAGATTTTACTAGTTGGCCTGCTAGGAGTTTTCAAGGCCCCAAACCACCCAGCATTAACAAAACCAAACAGATTTTCAAAGTTAGATCCTCAATTTTCAAGTTACTCCTGACCTAGGTAGGGATCACCATATTACTACCTTCAACAATTTCTCAACTACCTTTGAATGTGATTATGATATACATTTCTATATATCTCAAGATATTCACAATAAAGATTCTGATTGCTATAAAATCTAAAATCCTAATATTTTCCACACATGAAATTTTTTCCATTAATCACTGGATGTGTGTTAGGAAAATATTTTTGATTAATAAAATCATCATTCTCATCAATCATCTTAATACCCCACACATATTCATTTGAATATTTCAGTAGTAGTCAGAGGATGTTTCTGGAGCTTTCAAACCAATAGCCTTCTCAGCATTATTCAGGTACACACGCTGATCACATCATCAATGTCTTCATAAGCAACTGATTCTCAAGATAATCATAGGAAAAACTCATATGCTTCTTCCCTAATATACCTACTTAATAAATAACTTCCTCAGTGTTCTGACACTTTCTAATGACATCAGGAGGAGATAAGGCTAAAAATGCTCTGGGTGCAGCCACACCTCGGACATCATCTAGCTTTTGTTTTGCTGGAGGAGATAACAATGCTGAGATGTCAGTCTTGATGTCCATATCTTAATTTCCTTAAGCACTGATATCCTTAAGTATGAGTTAGAAAAGGAGAGCCTGAAGCAGAAAATGGAGATGCAAAAAAATTATGTTTTTTGTCCCACCCAGTCCTCTGAGTTCAGCTGAACCTGTTTCCCTTATCTCTGAATCCAAGCCTGGTTCTGGTGGCGGTGGCAGCCTGTCCCATGGGCCCTGGGGCACAGCTGTCCCTATCTTTTTCCTCATCTCATATCATACAATCACTTCTCAAAGACAAATTCAGATAAAATATATACTGTATTTATATATACATATATTTTTACTATAAACCATTTATAATACAAATTTCTGTACCTGTCAAGAGTCCTTAAACACTGTTTAGCTTTGAAGTCTAGTCACTATTTAGAGAATCCAAGACTAATCTCCTTTGAACATAAACATTAAATCCACAGTCTAACTTTGATTTAATTTCTTGTTGTATATTCTAAAAAATAAATATCAATTTTCTATTTCTTTAGAAAATTAAAAACTCTTAACAGGTTATTTTTTCTAAAACAAAATTCGTCTTCTTAGTATTTCCATAGATGTAAAAAAAATAGTCATCATTAATCTCATTGTAAAGATGGAAACATAAAATGATGTGTGTGGCCATGTGTAAATATAAACTGCAATGCAAGTTTATTCTGAAATTCGATCTTAAAATAATTATTATCTATTCAATAGGCCAAATTAAGGCAAAGAAAATGCCAAATTTACTGCTCTGACAACTAGATAAAAGCTTTTATTTGAAACAGAAAAAAGATTCAGATTTCAAAATTGTATTCACTGTTTTTCCAGTTTTGTAAAAATTGTAATATTAGTAAAACATATTCAGTGAATATTTTCTAGCATATAACCAAGCACTGTGCTATGCCCATCAAACACATTGTCTCATTTAATATTTATAACAACCCTGTGATACAATCACCATTATTTCTGTTTTCTGGAAAAGAAAAAAAGTAATAAAAACCCTGAGCTTGTTCACTGTCATACAGTCAGCTCTTCTGACTTGAATTGTGTCATCTTAATGGTGAGGACACTGAGTACATAAACATAAGAACATCAGTGCTTTTGAAACTAGATAATTGTAAATGATCATTTTGTTCCTGTATTATTGTTATATTATTTTCTAAAAAGAGTAACTTTTAAAATCTAGCTTTCTAATCTCAACTTATCATTTTCTAATTTGAATATTTCAGTAGTAGTAAAGAATTTCTAATCTAAACCAAATTGTTTTCTTCTATACACTAAACTCTCTGGCTATGTTGGCTTTGAAATGCAACTTTTTGTAATACTCCATCACATGCTACTTATTGGCCCAGGATGACTGGGACATGGATGAATCATTGTTTTATGCCAAACTCAAGCGGTCTTCCAGAGATGTCTCTGCGAGTCAGGGGGACATCATCATGTGTTGCCTCTCAAATTGCCCTAATTGTTTTCCTAGAGCATAGATTGGCTTGGGCACAGATTCTTAAAATAATAAAATGGTCAAACAATGCAGGACACAAATGGAGTACACATACAACATCAGAAAGTGTCCCCATTCTTCAACTCACATAACCACACTACTTATAGTTGCAGGATTTTATGTTGTTTTTATCAACATATAGAAAAGATTTTTCAGAAAGATTTTTTTTTCAAGAAGGATACTCTCATCTCATAGACTACTTATTAATTACAAAGGTAAACAAAATATCATTACAATAAAGAGATATAGCAGTCACCACCTTAGCCAATTGATTAAACCTAGCAACACCAATGTAGTGGGACAACCTGACATTTTAAGTCTCTGTTGTGAAGCAGTATAGCAGGTAGTATGTTCCATAATTCAACTTACCTGGACTCTTTTAAAAAGTTAATGCTATAAAAAACAAATAAGTGAAAATAGTGAGGCAAATAGTTTTTCAGATCAAAATAGACTAAAGGAAAATAATAATCAATGCAATGGGTAAAAGTTGATTCATTCTTGGATTGGAAATAAGTAGCTATAAATGGCATTTTTCTTCTGGCAAATGGAAGTTATGCAAAACTGTATAATTTGGGTGATATTATTGAATTAATAAATATCTGTGGTTAATAAATATCTTTATTTTTAGCAGACATGGATTGAAATATGTAGGAGTGATATATTTATGATATACTGTCATATGGTTTAGGGAAAAAATGCATCCGGAGTCAGATGTGTGCAGTCACACTCCATATTAACTACCTTTCAGTCAACAGTGGGCTGCATTTACAACAGTGGCCTCATAAGATTATACTATAGAGATAAATGTACACATAAGCCAGTATGGCAAAATATTAAAAGTTGATGAATATGTATAAAGGGAATGTGACTGTTGATTGAACTATTTTTCAAGTTTTCTGTAGTTTCAAAATCTTTCAATATTAAAAAGTGGAAGGAAAGAAAAAGATTGAATATCTGAGACGTATGTCATAAACTTTTCCTTCTAAGTACCACCCACTATTTCTAACCCCCAAGACACACACACAAAGAAAAAAATTGAAGATCTTTATATGGCAATAATATTTGAAATTTTAGAAAAGCCATTCATTTCTGAAAATGAAATATTAACATACATCTTCTGTTCACTCCTGGGTTTGATTTCTTTTCCTTTTTTTTTTAACTCCTAGATTTGATTTCTCAAGGACAAAGGGAGTTTCCATGTTCCAAGAAATCAAGAAAAATACAGAAAAGAACCAATGGTATACTCTGATGAAATGGCTAAAGCTCTTCAATGTAAATTAAATGTTTTATTATTCCTAAAATATCACATGACTTCTCCAGTGTCACATGACTTCTCCAGTGTCACATGACTACCCAATGCACATCTCTGACTTGGCTCTTCCCACTCTCATGGGACTCATCTGCTTTTTTTTTCTGGCTTCTTTGAGAGCAGTGGCTTTAACTTATATCATTTATTAATTTATTCATTGATTTATCCATTCACTCAAAAATTATTCATTAAATGCCTATTATATATCAGATATTGATCTATGCAGTGGGGATATTATAACAAACACAATGGGGGAAATTACCTGATCTCAAGAACTTCATATTTTAGTATGAGAGAGAATGACAATAAACAAGTAAAACAATTATAGGCTATCCAATAGTGATAGTGCTATTGGAAAAAATAAAGAAAATTGAGATGAGGAGAGTATAAGTTTAATTTGATTTGTTAGAGAAGGACTCAGTAAGTGACATTTTTGAAAGACATACAAGGGTCAATTATATAAATATCTGAGAAAGAGTGTATAGAAAAGAAGTGTGAGAGTGCCTGGAGTGTTCAGAGGTTTTCAAGGAGGCTGATTGGTTAAAATGGTGTGAAGTCAGAATCAAGGATTTCAAGCAGAGGAGTGGCATAATCTGAATCAGGTTCTTAAAAACATCATTCTGGTTGATGTGTCCAGAATAAACTTTGGGAATGAAAATAAGTTGGAAATGTAGCCATAATCCAGGTGAGACTTTTTGCTGATAAGGACTAGTAGATAAAGTGAACATAGTGACAAGTGGTCAGATTCTAGATAAAACCTGAAGATTGAGCTGATAGATTTGCTGATGCAGTAAATTGTGGCATGTGAGAAAAAGAAGAATAAAAGATGACCCCATGTTTTTGGTCTAAGATAGACAGACAGTTAAGATGGACCGATGGTTAAAATGGTTAACCATCTATTGGGATTACACAGACTGTAGAAGGAGCAGATTATTTTGTGGAAGACCAAGTCTTTCAATAAGCATGTTAAATTTGTTTATTGTAAACCTAAATAGAGATACTGAGCAAGCAGTTAAATACGTAAGTCTGGGGTTAGGAGAGAAGTGCTGAGATGGATACATAAATTTGGGAGTCATCAATATAAAGATGAGATTAGAGGAGGCAAGTAAGTGTGAGTGTTGATAGAGAAATGAGGTCCAAGACTTTGGCACTAGGACAGCTCAATGTTTAATAAGAGGTCAGGGAGAAAGTTTGATGAGGTAGAAGAAAAACCAGCAGTATTTGTGCTGAAAGCCTAGTGAAGAAAGTGCTTCAGAGAGCAGGAAGCAATCAATTGTGTCAAATGCAGCTTGTAGGACAAGTAAGAAAGGACTGAGAATTTACTTTTGGATGCAGAAATGTCAAAATCATTGGTGACTTTTACAAAGCACTTTTTATTGAATGATGGGGTAAAAGCCCATTTTAGCAGGATTAAGAGACCATGGAAGGAGAAGCAAAAACAGCAAGAATAAATATTTTTAAATATTTTTTAATGGTAAAATGGAGACAATAAATAGGCCTATGTTTAGAATGGGATGTGCAATAGGAGTATTAGGCTATTGGCAATGAAGAAGTGAAAAAAGAAAAAAATATATATATTTGGTATAAAAGATGGAAGATAATGTGTGCTTAAGTCGAAGAGATGACATTTGACATCAAAGTACAGATGCTGCCCTTAAAACTTGGGAAAATAACTCATCTACAGTAACAGGGAGAATTGGTGAATGGCCAGAAACACAGAAAGGTGGTGGAAACTTGCTGAAGTTCTTCAAGTTTGTACCTGATTGATTCTGCTTTTGTTTTCTTAATGAAATAGCATCATCAGCTGACAGTTTGAATAGATTTAGAAGCGTTGGAGGGTTGAAGAGAGAGAATGTATAAAACATCCTCTGAGATAATGAACGAGTATGAGCAGGCAAGATTAATGCAATAAGATTTTATGGTGGACTTGTAGGTTCACTTAGAAACTTTCATTTAAAGTGAGATTGACCAGCAGGGTTGTGCGATTTTTCCTTACCATGTTTAGTTTTTAGATATAAGCACAGGGTAGGCAGAGAATTTATTCAAGCAGTGTACTCTTTTCCTATAGCTGCTATAACAAATCATCAACAACAAATTTTCACTAACTTAGTGGCTTACACAATACAAATACAAATTTATTGTTTCACAGTTTTGGAGACCAGAAGTCTGAACTCATTTTAGCTGAACTAAAATCAAGGTATCAAGAGGGCCATTTCCCCTCTGGAGCCTCCTGTTGAGTATCTGTTTCCTTGCTTTTTCTAGATTTAAAAAAAGCATTCTTTGGCTTGTAGTTCCTTCCTCCATCTTTTAAACCGCAGAATAGCACTTTCAAATCTCTTTCTGCTTCCACTGTCATACAGTCTTCAGCCTTCTATGTCAAATCTCCCTCTGCCTCTGTCTTACAAGGATATTTGCAATTGCATTTAGGGCCCACTCATAGAATGCAGGATAATCTCTCCATGTTAAGATCCTTAGCTTAATCCTAAAGTCTCTTTTGCTATATGACATTCACAGATTCCTGCAATTAGAACTTAGATATCTTTGGGCACCATTATCTGTCTACCCAAGCAGCATTAGGGTTTTGCCAACTCTGTGTAATGAACAAGAGTGGGTGAGAGAGAAGTGAGAGCAAGAAAAGGTGTAGAATAGAGATTGTCCCGGCCCCCGGGAGGACTAACAGGAGCTCCGACCAGAAGTGAGACTGGAGGTGACAATCTGCAAGAGAATGGGGGACAGGAGATGCGAAGAATGGAGGCAAGATAAAGTTCTGATTAAGCCTCAAAGTTTATTTTCACACAAGGGTATATATATTTTCAAAGAACAGAGGGAGGCAGGCATGGGGTGATCTGTGGCACCGGCAGCCGTTAATGGTCTGCTGATAACAGGACAGCTGCAGGCATCTCTGGGCTTATCTTGTGTTTTTCTCCTTTGAACTTTCCTAGGAGCCTAGCAAGACTTATGTTCCAAGGTTAACTTCTCAGTTAAACTTTCCCATGGGTTGGCTCCCGACAAGAGATATGTAGGGTCTCCTATATTTCAGGATTTGGGGCATCAATGGACTAGTGTGATTAAGTGGAAATGAAGGTGGTGGTGAAGAAATGAGATGATTGAAACTGACATTATGGAGGACTAGGGCTAAGGCTGAATGGAGGAGAGGGTCAAGGGAGAAGTCAAGGAGTTGGAATCATTCAGGTGGATTAGGAAGATCTGCAGGATTTATGACAAAGGTAGTATTGGGAAGACTGACAGTGAGTCATAACTGAAAATCTTTGGAAAGGAAACAATGTATTGATCTTCGAAAGGACCAGAGTGACAGATTTATTTTGAAGTTTAAGGGCCTTAGAATTCATTCTTACACATTCGTCTCACATAACAGGTGAGTTCTATTAAAATTAAAATACTTCCACTGTTAGTCATGTTTTATATTTTAATACCATTCATTATATTATGACATGGAATTAGATTTACTGTAAGCCTTAGATATACTTCAAAATAAAATATATATTGAAAATCTCAAAGAGACCACAGACATTTATGATGACCGATAATCTAGACTACTGCTGCTTGAAGCGTGGTCTACAGATCAGTAGCACTAGCATCACCTCAAAGCTTGCTAGAAGTGCAGAATGTCAGGCCCCACCTAGATGTCTGAAATAAAAATCTTCATATGAGCAAGATCCCTAAGCAATTCGCTTACAAATTAAAGGTTAAGAATCATTCATTAGTCTAGATGCTAGAGCCAAGGAACTTGTTAGCAAGGAAGACACACAATATTTTTGGCCACATTTGTAAGAGGAAGAGATGAGAATTTGTCAGAATTTTCTCTTCCACATTGCAACCAATAAAAATAATGTGATTTAAATAATTGTGAGGAACTGAAGAGTATGAGTTTAATATTTGCCTGAGGTCAAATGCTAATAATGAAACTACAGCTCAGGTGCCAACTGCTTAAGTACTTTTAAAGTGAAAGACTGAACAGTCCTCGTTTCTGTGCCTGGTTCTGTGGCCCCTCTGAGCTTTTTGAGATCTACAACACAAGAAGCCTGCCCTGCTTCAGCACATCCTCCCAAAAATACATGCACATATATCTGTGAAGTGACATGTTCTTTCCCACACGAGTCATTCATTTTCCAGTTTCATAATTTATTCATCTCCAGATGAACTTGGGCATCTGCTGTTTATTTCTCATTGCTGTTTGGTGCCAGTAGATTTACAAGTTTTCAGGCATGAATTCTGGGGGAATAAAATAGATACAAAGTTGTGGGGAGGGGATGTTGTTATATTGCAAAGTTAGAATGTTTACCAAATAGGGCATTAGTGGTGGTAAATGCAAAATATATTATGCTATTATAAGGACTTCACATATTTTCAAAGGCATTTTTAGATAAGCAACGACGCTACAGATAACTGAAATTTGAGTTCCTGAAGTTCAATCTGTTTGAAATTTTCTTTGTAACTTAAAATCTTGAAATATTTTACTTATGTATTGCTAAGCACACATGTTTACCCCAAAAGTGAAGCTCTGGCTTTCTTCCATCTGTATTCTGAATTTCTATATTATAAGCCTAATATGAAAGTTATCAATTAATTTCTATATAGTTTGTGTTTTAATGTTGTCAAAAATTTTGGGAGCATGTGTTTCAATAACCTTGTAAGAGAGCTTTTAAATTACAAAAACAAATCACATAAATTTACTCCTTTAGTGTTCTCTTCATCAGCATGAATTTCATAAGCTACATGATGACTTTGGTAAAACAAGTTGTTTATGGTTTACATTCAGTTTGTAATCAAAAATGAGATGAGATGATCACAATAAATAATACATTTATAGAAATTTCACTAAAATATTGAATATCAAAAGATATCAAAAGAGAGAGATGAGAAAATAGGTATGTTAAAAATATAAACTGATATATTATTTAAAAGTGAGAATTAAATCTTATTTAGGGCATTCTGGCAATTGAAACATAATGAAAAGCACAGTAGACCAAATAATGTTTTTTTTTTTAATTTTCTTATGCATGATCATTATCCTTCTAAAAATTTTCAATTTATTAATATTGTACATTATCTCTAATAATGTTTTTTATAATGAATAAAAAAATGTGAAGAACTTTTTTCCTACGCTGGCACTAAGATAGTTTACATGATGGATCATTTGTTTTTGTGGCGATTCTATATCATCATTAAAACAAATTATACCCATAAGGCTCAATACATTTTAGGACCACATCTGTTCCTGGAAGGAGTCTTGTAAAGGACATGTTTTGAGATTTAGTAACTAACACGACAGTGTCAGTGGATAAATTGGAAAATCAGAATGAGAATAAGTGTCTTTGAGTCACAGTATTTCAAATAAGACTAGCTTGACACTTTATAGAGTAAAGATTTTAAAAATTTCACTCATAAATATTGTTTCTTGAAATCTTTTCAAAGCTATTAAACACTGTTGCTTAATACTTATAAAATATTCATCAAATAATGTTTTATACTTAAGAAATAAGCAAAAACAATTGGGAAGAAAACTTTTTTATGATTGGCTGAAAGTCTTTATTTTTTGTTCTAAGAATTTCTAGATTTATTTAAACTAACCAGCCAATACAAATCTAGTGAAACATAAAATTATTTAAACAATGCGTACAAAATAATTGCTGGGGCATAGTTGAAGTGGGTTGATGGTACCTTTTAGTTCAAATAATAATAGATACATTTTGAATTTCAAAACGAGTTTCATTTTGGTCATTGCCTCCATAATCATGGCAACAATGACAACAATCATCTATAGCCAGCAGAGACACTATTGTCTCCCACTTTAACATTCTTTTGAGAACTTATATTTGTTTTACCTTCCACCTCCTCTCCAATTCTCTGCTGAAAGCTAGCTCATGTACAGCTTCAGATAAAAAAGATTAACTAATGTTAGAGTAACCAACTAGACAGGAGATTCAATACATAACCAGGCAGGATTCTACTCCCTCATTTAAAAAATAATCAAATTGTAATAAGTAATGTTAAAATAATGAAGGAAATATTTAAGAACTTCATATTTTATTATTAAATAAAGTCACTTAGGCTTTAAGTATTTTAAGTACTGTGAGTACTAAGAGACATTTATATCCCTGAGGCCCAATAAAGTACCAACTAGGAAGTCATGGAGACACCAGTCCCTCTGCTTCTCAGTTTCCTTAGCAGCAAAAATTGATGTTTTCTCCCTTAGACAGAGAAAGATCATGAACCCACCCACCCTTCACCCCATCCCTTAGCTTCTCCAGAATGAGGGACCACTTTTCCAGAAAGAATGGAATTCTATGGGCCTATTCTCTCTTTCTCACACTCTCCATCACTCACATGAGAGCTGAGTGTTCTCACAAAACTTCTAGGTACCCCCAGGTGCTCAGATCAAAACTAGTAGTAGATTGAACTGGAGCAAGGAAAGGAAGACTCTAGTGATACATGAATCTCCCCATAATTACCCTCCAGCCATTGGTGCTAAAACCAAACTTCCTCCAGAGAACATGCTCTCTGATTCCCCAACTACTGGTGTGGATTCAAACTTATAATCTCCTATATTTCAGTCAATTTTGCAACTGTTATATAGCACCTAGAATGCTTTCAGTGACTTTAATTCAGCATTACAGTGCAGCTCACTGGATTGTGAAACAATCAGGAGTGAGATTCAGCAGGTCAAAGAATTAAGACTCCAGCTCCCTGCTACCCTCTCAAACAAAATGCCCACAATGTAAGGTACTAGACAGAGATTTCCAGAGATTATAGGGTCTATACCATACCTTCCTATGAATTCTGATTGAAAAAAAAAAATACTTTGGAGCCTCAACCACCTTGCATAACCTTCAGATAAATGGCCGTTTATTTCTTAGATTGATCTGATTTATTATACTCAATCTATATAGAAACCAAGAGCTAAATATCTCATCCAAAAATCCACTCCCTTCTTCACTCCCCATCCCAACACTCACACATGGTAATACCAGAAAGGCAGAAAGATACAGCTCACAGTTGCCTTCTAAGCTTTGAAAATCTGTGGAAATTCATAGCCATGGTTTCCAGATTATATTTTTATCTTGATTCTGAGAACTTAAGTCACTCTTATTCAAAATTGATGTGAGAACAAAAACACTTTTTAACTTTCTAAACTTGGAAAAGTTTTTTTAAAAATAATCCAACTTTCTTCCAGCTTGGAAGGGCTTAATTTACATACATTTCCTCACCCCCACCTTACCTCTGACAGTGGAATTCTAAACAAAGCAATCAGGCTGGCAGATGAGTCCAATTTGCTTATTGTATTGTACGCACTTGTTAAAGAATGGTACTAGCTCTCTCTTCTTATTTATTGGTGTCAAGAGGTACGATTTAAAAATCCTGCTCTTTAATTTTTTTCCCTCTCCTATGACAGACAGATTGCTTCCCTGTATACCTCCTTGAGAGCTTACTAAATATTTGAGCATTAAGAAACCCTAATTTTTCCTCTTAAAACTAACTAAAAACATTTATTTTGACTTAACGTTTTTAGACAAAGAGAACTCTTTGATTTGGGGGTTTTCAGGTTTTGGAATAAAATAATTTTAGGTAAATTAGCTGCTAAAATTACTGTTATTATGTTCATAAAAGCTTCTAAAAATAATCAGTTCATAAGGCAAAAAAAAAAATCATATACTATAGCATTTTCTTTCTGAGAAGAGATTTCAAAAATTTGGCCTAGAATAGAATATGGGTATTTTAGAAAAAAAAAATTAACAGAATTAAATTACCAAGAAAATTACTATTATAACCGCAAATCTTTGGTAATGTTTATATTTACATAACTGGTCTTTGCAAACACTTAAAATGACTAATGCCCAAGTACAATTTGAGCCATATCTGTCTGTCTTTGTTTCTAATCTCTCTCAAGAAACATCAGTAAGTAACAACAAATATACCATGTTACAAGTTGCTTTCTTTTTCCCTTCAACATTTCTTATTTTGTTGAGCAAATGTGCCCCTCCCTGATTGGATAATAGCCATCCCCCTACTTATCTCAGTCTTCCTTAGGGCAGCAGCTATTAAAACATGAGAAACAGACAAATCTTTGCTCATATTTTCAAGCATGGAGACAAACATTGGCAGCAAACATGAACAGCAATGGAGGAAAAAAAGTCATTTGGAATTTGCTTTATCTTTCCTCCATTTAGAACAAGCAAGATGTTGATTGGTGCAATCACTACACAGCGGAGGCCACAGCAAGGAAACGCTTCCTGATGGCACAGGCACATGATCAGGAGTTGTTCTGCTTTCTTCCTCGGAGTGCCCATTTACTCTTCATTTTCAAAACATGAGCTATCCACCTTTTCCTTTTAAATATACAAAAAATATATATATATAATATAAAACCGTACTTTATAATTTGTTTCAGCAGTTCCCAATCCAGAGATCGAAAAAACTAATTTCCTACAAAAATTCCACTTTGATCAATTTTAGCCTTTTCCCTCTGTCTACTGAGTTAAAACATAAACTTGGTTATAATACTCCTTAATTACTTTTTAAGAAACATTCAACAGCCTTGTTAAAAGTGGTTCCTTTGAATTTAAGTCATCTTATATTTACATAACACTTTATAGTTTATAAATATTATTTCATATACAATCTCATTTGACTCTACTAACAGCCTCCCAAGTAAGGCAGAAGAGATATTGTCCCAGGTGCAAAATAAGAACCTGAGGCTCTGAAAAGTTCAATAAGCCGCCTCAGGAAAGTGACTATGTAAATTCAGAGTGAAGACTAAGATTGACTCTTATCTGAATCCTAGTTCAGTAGTGTTCTCTCCAGGAGCTTGTTGTTTTCCCTAAGTCTCATTGGCATTTATTTCCTTTGATCCTTCTCAACCATCTTTCACTTCAATGAGAAAATCTGGACCAGATATGGTAGTTTTATATAAAGGAATTTATGTAGAAGAATTGGACATACTGCTAAATAATGGCCTTGTATTTGAGCACTGAAATGGTGAAATGCATGCAGGTTGAAAACCACAAAGCCTGTAGATATTTTTCTCACTTATCTACATAGTATTAGTCCTTGAGTGATCAACAATCCTCGAAATGTATTTGTTTGTTTTCTTCTCTTTATAATAAATAGTGTTGGTATGAATAGGAACAACAGTTTCTAGAAGACAGTGAATACTGAGAGCGCTAGTTTTGGTTCAGTTTTATCTTGTGTGATCAGAAAGCATATATGTAAATAGAAGTACCTTTCTTAAGGTATATGTTTTTACATACTCTCCTTGCAATACCCTACCAAGCAAAGGGATTCTTAATGAAATGGAGAACCATCCTGCACCTTCGTAGCTGCCTTCCCATTTGGTGTGCAGTCAACTGTGTATTTAATACAAATATTGCTTCAGGATTTTCAGGACAGATAAGAAGGCTGCTGATGTTAAAATGCAGTGCAGAGAAAATCTGCACACAGGTAGCCCAGTGAAATTTAGCTTGGTGAATAATTACCATGATGATCATAATTAATAATTATCTTGTGTCAGTGGAGAATTGTACTAATTGATAATTTCTTCTCTTAAAAGTCCTAATATTTTATTTCTGCTTATTGCTAACTATCAAGTGGAATGCTAATGGAAATGTAGATGACTGGTATTGTAATAATTATAACTGCAATCACAGTCAGAAGATAACCTCTAATTAAAATTAATCAGATGATGTAGTGAATTGGCTATATACAGTTGTGTTTCCAATAATATATCTTATTGGAAAAAATTATTTTCTCCCACAGAAAGCCTTTGAAGATCAGATTAAAAATTATGTGGCTGCGTTGTATTTCTAAGGAGATGTCTTCTATGGTAATAAGTAGGTTAATTGCATATTCATCAGGTGATGGAGTTTCAGGCTAAACACAAGTTAGCATGTAATAAGTACCATTGTTTCTAATAAAATTATAATATTATTACCTTGCAATTATATGCAGGTCATCCTTGGATGTTCAGCTAGTAATGAATATATGTATACAAACCTGAAATTTCTTGACTGAACTCTGAAAATCGATCAGATAAAATTATCCATGTAATTTTTAAAGCATTGGGTTATGTAATCAGGGCACAACCCAAATTTTTCATTTATAATTTTGTGTATTTTCCAAATTAATGTTTACAATTAACAAATATATAAACTATACACATATATAAGCACGTATGTGTATATGTGTGCATGTGTGTGCATATGTATTCTAAATATCAGTCTGAACTATCTTTAATCGCTCACCATCAAATAATGGCAAGAAAACTGACAATAAATGAATTTATGCCTATCTTCATGTGGATGGAAATAGAGGTCAGGACAATCTCAAGAAATGACAAATCAGAGTAATAACTAAATTCAATATTTTTAGAAACATTTTGTGCTGCTCTCTAATCTTGCATCTCCCTGCTGCATGGCCCATTTTCATTTTTTTGGTCAGAAGCAAACTTTTACTGTAAAGGGCCATATCATAAATATTTTAGGCTTTTGGGGCCACACAGTCTCTATTACACTATTCAACTCTGTTTTAGAGTAAACATCCATTAACAATATGTAAAAAAGTGGGAGTGGCTGTATTCCAATAAATCTTTGTAAAAACAGGTATTGAACTGGATATGACCCACAGGCTATAATTTACCAACCCCTGATGTACTACAAAATATTTATAAGCACTTATACACCAGCTGTTCTAAGTACCAAGATTTAGGGATGAAAAAGAGAGACAAGCCTCTTTTTCTCTCCAGCTCCTACTCTATTAAATGAATATCTATTACAGGTATGGCAGTATGCAAGGGGATCTGACTTTGCATTGTCCTTGCCTTTTGGAAGTTCAGAGTTTTGTGAAGGAGTTAGATTCATGCATTAATGTTAATAGTTGTGGATAATATCACATGGATCATAAAAGTGTCTAAACAGTGTTAGGAGAGTTCAAATAAGGAAAATATAAACTGTTGATCACTATTTCATAAAGGTGGTATCATTTGAAGATTTTCAGCCATACTTATATCAAAGGCAAAGAGCTGCAAAAGAAGAGAGGGCATGGTTGAGACCCAATGAATGTTTGAGGAGAATACAAATTATAAAAATAAGGATTCATGACAGTGAGCTCTGAAAGGTAGTTTGGCCTGGATGTCCTCAAGTGCCATACCACTTTGGACTTTATCTGTGGTGACTGACATGGGAGAAATTACAAGGTCATAGAATGTTTTAAAGCATTAAATGGCATGAAAATATCTGAGTATCTGAAGAATGAGCGTGGGTACAGTATGAAAAGTTAATTGGAGGGGGAGGGCTTTGAGGGACTCTAGGTAAAGACCACATTCAGAGCATAATAAACAACCCTATAGGATTTAATGAAGGCCTGAGCCAGCTCTCTGTCCAAGGTTATGAAGAAAGAGATAGCTTTTAGCATCCCTCCTAGGAAAGGGTTAGAAGACCTTGGCCTAAAGCAACCAATATAGTCTGATCATAGTCTATCTAATGCTTGCTTACACTTGAGTTCAGCTGTCATATCACACTTATTGTTAGATTTCAATGAGAGAAAATGAGAAAAGAGAAAGTGATGGCAAACAGCCCTTAAAGACAGGTGCAAAACTTCACACACCTTTTTTCAAGTCTGATTGGGAACAGGTGAGAGAGAGTTACAAAAGCTAGTATATGTCATCTATTTTTAATATGTTTGCTTCTTTTCTAAATATGCCTGAATGCCTCCTCAGTCTCTTCCCCGTTTCACAAACATCAAGTGAAAAACCTATAGGATACTTTTGCCAGTTGAGGAGAAAGTTGCATAATCTGGACCCATTGGATCCTAAGGTTAGCTTTAGAAAGGTCCTGACACCTGTACTTCTAGTCACTCTGATCTCTAATTTTCTTCAGACTATTAGTGGCAGTTGCACTGTGGAATTATGATAAGAAATCATCAACAAAATTTATCACTTCGTAAAAGTAATTCCACTGTAATGATAAACTATGGAAAACCGGTTAAGAAAGTGATATGACACTCAATTTCAATAGATTCGAATTCAGGTACTGTTTATTGATTGCCTCTATTCACATCATCAGATTATTTTTATTTCTTCTCCTTGTTCTCTGGGAGCCAGAACACTCAGTGTTATATCAACATGAAGAAATGCCAAAATGGGTATAATTCATATTTTACAAATAGATGGGGAAACTCCTTCCTTCCTATGTAGACACACATACAAGGATATTCATTCGAGTTTTTGTTTTTTAAAGAGAATAACTGGAAACTACTTAAATTTTAATCAACATGGGCCATCATTATATCTTATAGGATTGTTATGTTATGCTCTGAATTTCAGTCTTAATCTATAGTCTCATATAGCCCTCCCCCTCTAATCTGTGACCCTTACTGTCCGCACATTTATCTTCTGATACTCAGAAGAATGCTTAGAAATATTATCTGATCCTCCACCTTTTCCCATACCAGTCACCATAGATGAAGTCCAAGGTCTTAATATGGCACTTAAGGACTTGCCCTATGCCACCCAAACTACCTTTCCAGGCTTGCTGTCATTAACTCCAAAATGGAATAATACACAGTCATTAAATGAACCAGAAATACATTAACATGCATAGAGCTAAAAAAAACATAGCATTAAATTAAAAAAAATAAATTACACAATGGCATGCTTTATTTGATACCAGTTATATAACTTTCAAAACACAATTAACAATATTATTGTCCAGATATATAGGTGAAATGTATGTAAATTACTTAAAATTTATGAAAGTAATTGTCTTTGGAACAAGAGCAGTGAACAAGATTGATGAAGATTTAAACTTCAATCTGCAGTATTTTGTAATTTTATTCTAACAAGATTTGAAGGATGTTTTTAAATATAAGCAGATCTATATATGTGAGATTATTATTTGATCACAGAGTTATGAAGCAAGAAATATATTCTCAGCTATTCAAGCCAACTTTGTGTAATGAGTTCTCTAACTTCATATGTATTCAATGTATGCCATTGTTTTCACATATTTTACTTAAATATTGATTACAATGCAATTTTTTTCAATTAAATAGTATTGTTACATTAATGCTTCTGTATAATAAGAAGTGTATAAGGTCAACTTGCAGTTTAGCTCAAGCATATCGATGGTAGTTTGCAACCTATAGAGGTGGCATTTTGCCAGTAAAATCAAGGTATATTTTGCTCGCAACTGAAAAACACACCAAAAGAGAAAAATGAGCTGAGTATTCCTAAAGCATTAGTCAACTAAAAAGCACTAAAGCAGTAACATCTGCAAAGAATTTTATATGTATTCTTAAAATCATTGAAATCATAATAATGGGGGAAATCAGAATATTTTTGTATTTCCAAAAACATATTTTACAATTAGTGGTTTGTTTGTTATTTAAATCTGAACCTCATATAGATGACTGTTTCCTAAATCTTTTCATTGTTTAGGGGCAGCTTAATTCTGTACTGTAATGACTTTTGTCTTTTCAACCCCACTTATGGAGAGACTCTTCTAGACTTTTCTTGAGTTCTTTGGAAAATGTCCTCTAATCAGGGACCAACTATCTCTGCCTTTTAACATTTTGAATGTTCTGGAGTTCAAAGTCAGCACAGGATTGTGGAACAGAGTGTGTCCACAGGAACCGCAGAAATGACCTCTACTTTATAGAGCTGAAGGGAGGTGGGAATGATGAACATGGGCAAAATGTCCCATGCAGATGCCAATGGAAAGCAAAAAAGCTCCTCACCAAATGATACCACCTGGAAGACAGAGAGACCCTTTAAAGTTTTGACTCTGTTCCCCACTTTTCCTGATCTCTCATGGAGGCTGCTCTTTGTTTTTCCACTGGAGATCATACAGGAATCAACTGCCAAACATGCCTTACACCTCCGTGCCATCTAATTATAGCCTGTAACACTCCAGAGTGCTGACAGTGCTGAGCTATTGACTCTTGACACTCTCTAAAGCTCTTAATTATCTTTTCACATAAGCCCCTTTCAGACCTGTCAACTTCTTTGTATTGTTTATAGAGAAAAAAAAGTAGCATATTAAGATTTCAGGACTATGTACTCAGAGGCAACTTGCAGTTATACTTGTGAGTTCTCTTGAATCTCTGTGCGCTCATACACACCCAGACAATGAAGAGGGTTTAAAATTTTGCCATCCAACACCTACAGGATGACAACTGATGCCAACTTGCAATAGGGATAACCTATCAGGCAAAAGAAATAACCCAAATCTTAATCAATATATCACTGAAGTCATTTTAAACTTTCTTTCCCTTAGATTGTATATATATGTCATATATATAACATACATATAATAGATAATAAATATATATATATATATTGAACATATAACTGACTTTGTAAATGGTATGTGAAAAAAGTTTTTAAAAATTCATTTAAAAGCTTACAAAAATTTTAACTATCATTGGATTTGGCAATTTCAGAGATATCCATGCTTTACTTTATTTTAGAAATTGGTTTTATATAACTTAAATGTATAAATACATAAAAACTACTTGTACATATTTTGTTTTATTGGATATTCAAATAACCCTAAGAAACAGAGAAGTAGACATTACTAACTGTGACAATTTCAGATGAAGAAATTGTAGCTCAGAGAATTCAAATGATTTGTTTAAATTCTTCTAGTCAATGAAGAAATAAGATTATGTTTCATCTTAAAAGGGTCCAGGTTCTAGAGTTAGCATGTATGACAAAACATAAATAATTAAAATTAACATTAAAATTCTTTATGTCATAATTGTATTCCCCCAAAATTTGTATGTTCTAGTCTTAGTTCCCAATGTGATCTCTGGGAGGTAATCAGGTTTAGATGAGGTGATAATAGTAGATCTGCACTGGTGGAATTAGTGCCCTTATAAGAAGAGAAAAAGACACCGGATCTTTCTCTCTCTGAGGAAAGGCCATGTGTGCACACAATGAGAAGACATCAATCTGTAAGCCAGGAAGTGGGTCCCCACCAGAAGCCATATCTGCCAACATCTTGATCTTGAACTTCCTGCCTCCAAAACTGTAAGACAGATATGTCTGCTGTTTAAGCAACCTGGTCTGGTATATTGTTTTAGTAGATTGAGCTAAACAAAACATCCATAAAGTATAAATTCAGATTACCATGTTCCAGTTAGTCCAACAAAGTTTACTGCTAGTGCTGTTTTGCATGTTGCTACTGCTGCTATCTTTTCTCCAACACTGAAACCAACTGCTTCCTCCTTGGTAGAAAACCAGGTGAGTACTTGGTTGGCATTTCTGCACCTTGCTGTACAAAAAATGTATCTGTAAATCCCAGAATCAAATGCTAAGACACTGACACCATGAGAAGTAACAAGAACTGAGTACAGCTGAAGCGGCAGGAGATTTGCATTTCATACTGTACTCTCTCTCACTCACCCTTCAGCATTATTTAAATTATTATATTCTTCTCTTTTTCTCACTTTTTTTTTTTTGCTAATGTGTGTGGTTGAAATCAAGGAAGTTAAATGGGCATATCATGCCCCTATAGCATACCAGGATTTGAGTCTAATTTTGTTTCTTTATTCACATTCCCTTTCATTCATCTCTATTCTGTTGGCTTAGGGAATGAAATGGAGTAGAATCTGACACTAAAAGAACACAGCCTTCTTAGATTTTCCCACTTGAACAAGAAAATAATGGAACATACCAATGGTCAGAAATGAGCATATCAAATACTTCATGCCTGGAATTAAAGTGGGAACAGGAGAGCAAAAAGAAACTAGTAGCCAGGAAATGTGGAGAAAACACTCTTTAAAACTCAGGATTTGGTTTTTGAATTGTAAGAGACAGCTTTTTATTTGAAAGTGTTATCTCTAAATTGGTGATTTAACTATCACTAACCAGAGAGAATGTGAATGAAGAGAAGGAGCCTTAACTGAGATAACAAGATTAGGGGTGTGCTTGAGAATAGAGTTCAGGTCTTCAGATGACCAAATTAGACACTTTGTACCAAGATGACGAAGTGCAAAGAGAAGGGGGCTAAGCAGACCTAAGGGTAAGCAAAACTCATACTCTCACTATTTGCTATTTAACAAATCATCTAACTCCCTGAGCATCAGTGCTCCCATCTGTAAATTTAGAATAATGACATAGTCATGGGTGCACAATGACATTTTAGTCAACAGTGGACCTCATATATGATGGTGGTTCCATAAGATTGTAATGGAGCTGAAAAATTCCTGTTGTCTATTAATGTTGTAGCCTTTATAACGTCATAATGTAGTATGTCACTCACATGTTTGTGATGATGCTGTTGTAAACAAACCTATTACACTCAGTTGTATAAAACTATAGTATAGACAAGTAAGTATGGTACATAGTGTTTGATAATGACAACAAACAACTATTACTTGTTTATGCATTTATTCCACTATACTTTTACTCAGTGTATTAGAGTGTACTCTTTCCATTTATTAAAAAAATTTTTTGTAAAACAGTATACATACATCTCATGCTTACTTGTCTCTTGATTGTATCATTTTCTCTTGTGCTTGATTTAACCTCATTTTGTTTTATACATTTATTGTAGCCTGAGTGTACAGTGTTTATAAAGTCTACAGTAGTGTATAATAATGTCCTAGGCCTTCACATTCACTCATCATTATCTTACTGACTCAGCCAGAACAACATCTAATTCTGAAGCTCCATTTATGGTAAATGCCTTATATAGGTACATCATTTTTTAAAGTTTTATACTATATTTTTACTTATCATTTCTACATTTAGATGCATAAATACTTACCGTTGTGTTACAACTGCCTACAATATTCACTACAGTAACATGCTATATTGGTTTGTAGCCTAGGAGAAACAGCATAGGTATGTTGTAAGCTATACCATCTAGATTTGTGTGAGTACACTTTATAGTGTTTGCACATGATGAAATCACCTAACAATTCATTTCTCAGATTGTATCCCCTTCGTTTAGCAGCACATAGCTGTACTTATTTCACAATCTTGATGCTAAGATCAAATATGAAAATGTGCATAAAGCACCTGTAACACAAAGTTCAGCAGTGTTGATTATCACTTGTTTTCACTAAAATCTTGCTGAGGTAAAAGGAACAGTAATTTGCAATAAAATGACCAAACTATCAAATGTGTCAATGCTGATCTCACAATTGCATTTAATATTGATTGAGAATAAAGATAATTCCATTTACATAGTAAAAATCACTGTCATTCACATTAAGTCATAAGTAGGATTCAATTATAAGAATGAAATATAAAAATTATAAGTTTGTGTTGCTTACATGTGAAAGATGTCTTCTACGAAAAAAGGAGCAATCATATTTCAAGTTCAGTATCAGACTGAGTTATCAGTTTTCTCATTTAAAATATGGTTATAGAATCAATTTTTAAATATTCTTTTGTTTCTTGTTTGTCCCAAAAAACAAATTTCTTAGCATTAAAAGACTTGTAGCTTTAAAATCTTAAATTTTTAATTAAAATACTAATTTAAAAATAATAACAGTTATTATTTCATTTTAATCTTAAATCAGGGTGACAGTTCCATGTATAAAAGCAAAAGGAGTCCCAGAGGATGGAATGTGTGAGCAGCTATGTTTGGGTGCCTGAACACCAATGTGAATATTTTTCAATCTAAACTTTGTATAGCCCCAAAGTTTTCTCCTTCCTCCCAACAGAGATAATGCAGAGAGGACTTCAAAGAGGACATCCCTGTTGTAGCTCTACCTAGAAAAATTCACTATTAGGCATAGTTTTAAATTATGAGTTAGAAAAGAAGAGGATGACTCTAGGCAGGAGTTAGCAATAGGGAGGTAAAGTAGAGATATAGCTAAGATCAAAGGAATAAATGCTTAGGTGGAAAAGTAGAAACCTCAGCTTTCAGTTTGCATCTTCCACTCAGACATCAGCTCCCATTAGCTCTCAATGGATGTGGCACTTTCTAGAGACACTTCCTCATAGGGTTGCATCATCTTCAATGGTCCCGCCTTCAGTAAGCTGTTTCATGTGACATTAGGTAATTTGGCTTTACGGGAACTTGATATAGGGATCTGTATGAGAAGATACATAATATTCAGAGCAAATGAGAAGACCAAATGTATCAGTTAAAATAATAATCAATACAGGCAAATGACAGATACTTTTCATCTCATACACATATATACAAACAAAAGTATTAAAAGTATTTCTGTAAATCAATGTTTCAAATTTAAAATATTTTTTCTTATAGAAACAAGATCATCAATAATGGTAAATTTTGAGACATCTCCATATATCCATTTACCCACAATCTAACATATTATTTTTATAATGTACATAGCATAAGAAGCAATTATAGAGAAATAGAACATGAGGATAGGTTTAAGCTTAATGCAAATGTTTGGTAGTAATTACTACAAGATAAGTCAATATTTGCTAAATTACATATTTTAAACTTGTGAAATTCATTGTATGTCAATTAAAGTTCAATAAAACTATGTTTTTAGAGTCTGAGAAGAGTTAAGAAAGCTCCAGCTCTCCCTTTCCTCCTCTGGTCTCAGATATTGCATAATAGAAGGAAAGACAGTAAATTTCAATTTGCCTTATCAGTGCTGAAGCTCAACTTACTGAAAGTTACAGAGGTCTTTGTGAGGTGACCTCAAACCAAAACAAAATTTTAATTGTCATCTTCATCTAAAAACTTGGTCTAATCTACAATCAATGTGTTTGCCAATGAATCAGTCTTGCTTAGAATTTGAGAATTGGCTGTAACAGTTCAGTCACAATTATCCTTTTAATTTGTTTATTAATATGTGTTAATTGTAGAACAATCAGAAAACAAAGATGGTACAGAAAAAAAAGTCACATATAATCCTGCCTCTGGAGACCTCTTATTATCAACTTTTGATTTTTTAAGAAAAATTTTAATTAGAGAATATGAATACAGATCATTCAAAGTAGTAAGAAAGCAAAAAATAATCTATATTTTGTTTTGAAAAGTCCCTCAGATTTAATTTTTAAATATCAGGAAATCATTTATATATCAAGTTACTATTATCTTCCTGCCCTGAAAAAGTAATTATTTTATAATGAAGGACTTTTTTTCTACCTCCTTATGAATTAGAATAAATACAGCTTTATGTTACCATTATTAATTCACGTAAATAAGATACAATTTTAATATAATAATTTTTTTTTTTTAATTCAGAGTTTACTTCTTGTATCCATGCTGAAAGTAGATACAAATCCACAAAGATCTTCACCATCTCCACTCCAAATAGATACATGTCCACCCAGGATACTCTATAATCTAGTTTGACTTTGCACTATTATGACTTAAGAAAGGATCACTGAATTATGACTGTGTTTTTATTACAAATATATATATTTGGAAGTAAGTTTTATCACTTTCTCTTGTAAATATTTATGGCCATGATTTTTTTAAATCTTCTGATGTATAAAAATGGTGTTGTTAAGCAAAAAAAAAAAAAAAAAAAAAATTATCTCTATTTTTCTCTTCACATTGTTTTGGCCTCCCTATTATCTTGTCCTTGCCTTTTCATTTCTTTGCCCTCATTATTTTCTCTTTCCCTTTCCTTCATTAATATGAAATCCATCAGCAAAAATCCCTGCACCTCTAATTTACTGCCACCACCAAAATTTATTGCAGATATTTCTTGTTGGGAGCCATTCTTGATGAATGCCCTGCAGACAGGGTTGGAGTTGCCTGCCAGCTAGAAGTTTGCAGGGCAGGTGGGCTTGTTTACTGAAGGAGGAAGTTTGGCTTAATGGATAGCTCGTTAGTGGAGGAAGAAGTTTGGCTTAATATTGAATGTTTCTTGCCCCAGGGAATAAGAGACATTCCTTGCCCCAGGGAATAAGAGACAAAAACAGGAACAAGGATGTTTTGCAAGAACTTATGTAAAGGTCAGCGATCATTTGCATATGTGTGGGTGTTGCTTCTCCAAGGGTATATATATATGCTGTGCTAAATAAACTCAGGGCGCAGTATTTACTGTTAGCCCTCTCGACTCTATCTCTTTGTCTCTCTCTCTCTCTCTGTCTCTTTTTTCTATCTTTCTCAATCCTCACTCCCCCTCTCGGGAACTGTTTGATTTTAGCCGACGGGCTCTGGCAATTTCTTAATCTTATTTTCTATTAATCTCACAGAATGAATTTGTTTGGAAAACACTGATTTGGATTCCATTAGGGACATAGTATTGTTAATTAGAAAAGAATGGGCTCTGAGTTCAAATAGACTTGGATTGTAACCCCAACTCTTTTGTTAACTAATTACCTGAGTAGTCAATAGTTTAAATGCACTCATTCTCAGATTTCTCATATGTAAAATGAGTACAGCACTTACAGGTTTCTTGTTCTCTCTGTCATTTATCATAACAAAAAGTAGAATCAGAATCTGAGAAAACTATCTTGGAGGGAACTTCCCTTGACTAATTCAAGGTCAGTTACTTGTCTTCCCATCTGAAGGTTGTCTCTTCTTCCTGCTGTCCCCAAACTTCCATACTACTGCCATCTCCTCAGCTCCCTCCCACATCTCCTGCTATTGCCTCCTCTATTGCTATCATTATTCTGGCCTGAAGTTTTCTGGTTTGATCTACAACAAACAAAAGGATATGGTGCTGGGGTCAAAGACAGTAGGATCAAAATCTGGACTCTGCTACTTACTACCTATCTGACTTTAGCAAAAAAAAAAAAATTAAGCATAGAATTATCATAAGACTCAGCAATCCCTCTTTTGAGTATCTACCCCAATATCTGGAAACATTTATCCATAAAGATAAATGTACCCTGCTGTTCATTGCAGTATTATTTGTGGTGTCCAAGACATGAAAACAACTGAAGTGTTTTTAGTAGATGATTGGATAAAGATGTGGTACATATATACAATGGAATATTCCTCAGCCATAAGAAAAGATGAAATACTGCCATTTGTGACTACATAAATGTATCTTGAGATTATCAGGCTAAGCGAAATAAGTCAGGTGGAAGAAGCTGAGACTAATATGATTTTACTCATATGTGAGATATAAAACTTAAAAGCAATAAACAAACAAGACAAACAAAAACTCATAAACATGGACAACAGTTTAGTGGTTACCAAAGGGAGAGGGTGAGGTGAAGAGGCAGACAAGGGTAAAGGGGATCAAATAAATGATGACAGAGGAAGATTTGACTTTGGGTGGTGAACACACAATACAATATACAGATGATGTATTACTGAGTTGTACATTTGAAACCTATATAATTTTATTAACAAATGTTACTCCAATAAATTTAATAAATTAATTAATAAAATAAAAGTAAATCTATTGTACCTTTGCTGACATATTGAAATAAATAAAAGGAGCCCATGTTCATCATCTTGACAGTGATAATAATGTTATAGTTTATTATGTCAAGAGTCACAGAAAATTTTATGCATACTCTTGCACAAACATGGAAAAGTCATATTAAATCCTATATTTCTAAGCCTATATTTCCTAAAGTGTGAAGACTAGCTACATTAGAGTTATTTGGTATAAGATTTACATTAAAATTCAGATTTCAGGCCCTGACAGGAACTTATAAATTCAGAATTTCTTGCAGGGGCAGGGGAGCCAGCAATCTGGAATTTGAACACAGTTTTCCATGAACTTTAACTTTCACTAAAGTTTATGAACTGTTGTTAAGTGGAGGTCACTTACTAAGAGTGGGTAATAAATTTAATTTAAAATGTTCTCAGTGTGCAAAATCATTCTCTGACCACATATATGGGTTTCTGTTTTTTTCTAAAAAAAAAAAAATTATGAGGAATAAAAATGCATGGGAACCCATAATTAATAAGTTCATAGTCGGCATTGTTATATTTGTTTACAGAAATCTTGGTTGAAATGCAATTATGTGATACTTGAAGATACTTATAATTCAGTGATAGGATGCTTTTCAATCTTGAGCCTACCACCAACTCAATTGGCCAGTTTCCCTTAGTTCATGGTCTTCTCACATAATGAGTTCCTGTTTCCACATAACTTCAGAAACCACAGAATCATTTATTTATTAACAAGACTTATTTTCTGAGGCTAGTTCTTAACCATAAAATCTCTCTTGCCTATGAGTTAGACCATAAGATTGCTGTCCACATATAAATGGTTTTACAGTTCACATTTCTCCCAAAAGAACTAAGAAAGCTCATCAGGACCGGGCATAAATTAGCAGGGGCTGTGCTTTTTGTTTACAAACTTTTTCACAGAATTTCTGGAACAACAATTTCCCAGAAAGTATTGCTGGCCCAAACAAGATCAAGTGGTCATTGATGTTTTCTTGTGTTGACCACTTGGGATCAGGACACTCTTTCCCACATAGAACCAACTCAACTCTGTCAGAGCCCCTGAAAAGACATAGGAGAAAGATACGATGTCTGAATCAGTGTCATCTGCTGCTTGTGCCTCTCATGAGCACATGTATGTTCACTACTGCTGAACACAAGCTTTTCTTAATGTCCTCTGTGAATATGTGAAAAGTTTGATATTTCTTTTCTCAGTTACTGATACTTTAATCAGCATGACTATATTATAGACCAAAGACTGTGTGTGAGTTGTTCTTATCTTAAATTTTAGTGAACACTGGCTACCCAATCACCAACTCAATTTCATCTTCTCCTCACACACAAAAATAAAATGCATCCCCCAGTCACCCTTGCAGAAAGGTGTGACCACGAGCCTGAGTTCCAGCCAATGGCAATTAGCAGAAGAGATATGTGCCACTTCCAGGGCTGGCTGATAAAAACCTCCCCTGATATATCCTTCTTGTTCTTTCCCTTTCCAATGACTTCACATATAGCAGTGTGTTAGAAGCCATGTGTTGGCAACGATGAAGACAAAGCAGAGGAGAAATCAGGTCCTTGAATTACCACTTGGAGGAGAATAGCCTGTCAACAAAGAATACTTCTTTTATATGTTCAAAAAATAAACTTGTGTTATGTTAAGGTGCTATAATTTTAAATATATCTGGTATAGTGTCTAGTGCTACCCTAACATATAAATCTATCCTGAGTATATCAAAGGTTGGAAACAAACCAGTTACATTCACCAGAAGCTGCATTCCCAAAACACATTTCCAATTCAACTGCAAAAAAAAGAGAGTTTATAGTTTTTGGGGTTTTTTTTCCTTTTAAAGGGTTAGCACTGAGAAAGGAATTCAGCTTTAAAATAAAGATAATTCGAGAGTCCGGAGAAACATGGCAGAGTGGGAGACGTCTCCAGATCTCTCCCCTTGAAACAACAATAAGCTGAACATCTAAAACTCAACAAAAAACACCCAAATTGCACACCAGCACATCTGAGTGTGGGGTCTGTCATATGAGCTACCACAGGTCAAAACGCCATGTGTCGGGTGGTGGACTGAGACAAATAAAAAAGCTATCTCTTACAGCCACCATAGCTTATTGCAGGAAGGTGGGGAGAGGAGAAGATGTGGTGAATTCCCTGAACAGCCCTGCTGGTTGTGAGTTCCCAGCAACCAGCAGCAAGGCCCAGTCATCAGAAAGCAGAGAAGCAGGATGGCAGAGAACCAACAATTGATATTTTACTGTCCGTGGTTGCAAAACCGAGGCTGAGCCACAAACCCTAACTCCCAAGCCAGAGAGCCCCTTCCCCCATATCCTCTGAGACCGATCACCTGCAGGGCCGCAGGGGAATCTGAGCAAACACTGCCAAGACTATCGCTGATACTAACAGGGACTGAAATTGAGGATAGTGAGTATGACTAAATACCTACAAGAAAATTTAAAAGGCATTATTAAGGCTTTATATAAAGAAGGTATCCAAGAGACTTAGACACAACCTACTGACACCAAAAGAAAAGCACCTTCTTAGCAGTAGGCTAAAGAGAGACCTTTATATAATAAATCTTTTTTTCTGGAAAAACAGCAGAATACACTTCCATTAGTGCCCAGGAAGAGAAATAGTCCATTAAACATAATTAACAATTAAGGTTATAAGGCATCTCAGGAAGAAAGAGACATAGAAATATGTGACTTAAATGACAGAGAATTCAGGATGGTACTTCTGAAAAAACTCAGTGTGTTCCAAAATAAGTCGAATCAACAAGTTCATGAATTGAATAAAAGACCTAGATGAACTGAGCAAGGTCTTGCAAAAACACCTAGATGAGCAGAGCAAGGAGATTGAAACCCTCAAAAAGAACAGAATAGGTCTTCTAGAGATAAAAAACAAAACAAAACAAAATAAAAACCCCAAAAAACAAAACAAAAAAAAAAAACACTGCAAGAGTTGAAAAATGAAATAACAACCTTGGGAAATAGAGTCAACCAAATGGAGGAAAGGATCAGTGATATCTAGAAATAAATCAGAAGGAAGAAGAAAAAAAACAAAAATATGAAAAATAATGAAAGAGATACACAAGAATTAGCTGATAACATCAGGAGAGGAAACATAAAAATAATGAGAATTCTTGAAGGTGAAAAAAATGAGCAGGGTCTAGAAAGCATTTTCAGACAGATAGTTGCCAAAAATTTCCCAAATCTAAGAAATGAGCTGGAGCTTGGAATTCAAGATGTCAAAGAAATACCCAATTATATTAACCCCAAAAGGCCTTCACGAAGACACATTGTATTAAAATTATCAAAAATCAACAACAAAGACAGAATTCTTAGGGCAGTCAGGGAGAAGAACACGGCAATGTATAAAGGAAAACCCATGTGATTAACCTTGGACTTCTCAAAGCAAACCTTACAAGCCAGAAAGGAATGGAATTATATTTTTAAACTTAAGTAAAAGGAAGTACCAGCCTAGAATAATGTATCCAGCTAAGCTCTCCTTTAGATATGAAGAAGAAATTAAAACCTTTCAGACATACAAAAATTGAGAAAATCTCCACTGCAAGGCCTGCATTATAGGAAATACTGAAAGGAGTCAGCCCACCTAAAACTAAATGACAAAAAAAAATACAAAATTAGGAGTGAAGTGACTATCAGGCAAATAGAAGCAGAGGATTGTAACCCTTACTAAGAACAGAGAATATAAGCTTAAATAATAAGCAAGATAGTAATGAATGTTTAGCATAAATAGGGACAAATTGAGATAACAATGACTGAAAAGAGGAGGATTCAAAGATCCAAATTTGCAAAGAGGAATGGAAATAAGGCACGTGCAGAAAAAAAAGGATGACTGTATATATACAATTCTTCTTTACATATTCGTAAAGAAGATTTAGAACTGAAGTATATAACATAAAACAAGAAGAACCAGAGGAAAAAAACACAAAAGCCAATCAAAATAAAGAAAATAAAAATCAAGGACAAGGAAGCAGTAGAAATACAGAGTTATGAGAAAGCAAAAGATAAAAAGACTATAAGAAGAACTCATATTTCAAAATCACTCTAAATGTAAATGGACTGAACTCACCAATAAAAGGGCACAGAATTGCAGAATAGAACAAAAAACAAAGCCCAACCATATGCTGCCTCCAGGAGACACATCTTAGCTCCAAAGACAAATATAGACTTAAAGTGAAAAGGTTGAAAATGATATTTCAAGCAAATGGCATTCAGAGAAAAGTGGAAGTAGTGGTACTAATATCAGAAGAAATAGACTTTGAAATAAAAAAGACAAAGAAAGATAATAAGGACACTTCATAATGATAAAGGGAATCATGCACCAAGAAGACATAATACTTATTACTGTCTATGCTCCCAATCAGGGAGCCCTGAAATATGTAAAGCAATTATTAACAGAACTAAAGAGAGAAACAGACCAAAATACTATTATAGTAGGGGACCTAAATACCCCACTGTCAGATATGGACATATCATCCAAACAGAAAATCAATAAGGAAATAACATCCTTAAATGACACATTAGACCAACTAGACATAATTGACATTTATAGAGCCTTCCATCCCAAAACAGCTGCTTATACATTCTTCTCTAATGAACATGGAACATTCTCAAGAATCGACCACATTTTGGAACACAGAGATATTCTCAACAAATATAAAAAAGTTGAAATCATACCAACCATATTCTCTGATCATATGCTTTGAAACTAGAGATCAAATACAGAAAGAAATCAGGAAGAACCACAAATATATGGAGATTAAACAACATGCTACTGGAGAATAACTGGATCACAGAAGAAATAAAAAGAGAGATCAAGAGATACATAGAAATGAATGATAATGATAGTACAACATATCAAAACTTCTGGATCACAGCAAAAGCGGTTATAAGAGGAAAGTTTATATCATTACAAGTCTACATCCAAAAACAAGAACAAGCCCAAATAACAACCTAATGCTTCATCTTAAAAAACTAAAAAAGGAAGATCAAATGAAGCCTAAAGTCAGCAGAAGGAAAGAAATAATCAAAATTAGAGCAGAAATAACTGAAAATGAAAACAAACTAACAAACAAAAAAACAATAGAAAAAATAAATGCGATAAAGAATTGTTTTTTTGAGAAATTTAATAAAATTTTCAACCCCTTGGCTAGACTTACTAAAGAAAATAGAGAAAGGACAACTAATAAACAAAATCAGGAATGACAGAGAGGAAATTATGACTGACATCGCAGAAATACAAAGGATCATGCAAGAATACTATGAAAAAATATATAACACCAAGTTTAATAACCAAGAAGAAATGAACCAGTACTTAGAAAAATACTATCTTCCCAGACTGAATCAAGAAGAACTGGAAAATCTAAATAGACTGATCAGCAGTGTGGAATTTGAAACAATTATAAAAAAAACCTACCAAAAAATAAAAGTCCAGGACTAGATGGCTTTACCAGTGAATTCTACAAAACATTAAAAAAAGATTTAGTACCTATTCTCCTAAAAGTCTTCCAAAAAATTGAAGACAATAATTCCCAAGTCATTTTATGAGGCCAATATCACTCTGATTCCAAAACCTGGTAAAGATAACACAAAAAAAGAAAACCACAGACCAAAATCTCTCATGAACACAGATGCCAAAAATCCTAAATAAGATACTAGCGAACCAAATACAGCAACATATGGAAAAGATTATACACCACAATCAAGTGGGCTTCATCCCAGGGACACAGGGATGGTTCAACATAAGCAAATCGATGCATCGTATAAACAAATTAAAAAATAAGAATCATATGATCACATCAATAGATGAAGAAAAAGCCTTCAACAAGGTACAGCATCCATTTACAATCAAAACACTTAACAAAATCAGTATAGAAGGAAAGTACCTTAATATCACAAAGGCCATCTATAACGAACCCTCAGCTAACATTATACTTAATGGTGAAAAACTAAAAACCTTCCCTCTAAGATCAGAAACAAGGCAAGGCTGTCCACTATTGCCACTGTTATTCAATATAACATTGGAGTTCCTAGCAAGTGCAATTAGACAAGAGAAAGATATAAAAGTCATTCAAATAGGAAACAAAGTCAAACTGTCACTATTTGTGATGATATCATTCTCTATGTAGAAAACCCTAAAGACTCCATAAGAACACTACTAGAAACAATAAGCAAATACAGTAAAGTCTCTGGTTACAAAATCAACGTTCAAAAATCCATAGTGTTCCTATACTCTAATAATGAAGTATCAGAAAAAGAAGTAGAAAAAATAATTCCTTTTGCAATTGCACCGAAAAGGATAAAATACCTAGGAATACATTTAACAAAACGTGTGAAAGACCTATATAATGAAAACTACAAGACCCTATCAAAAGAAATCAAAAAAGATGCAAAGAAATGGAAAGATATTCCATGTTCTTGGATTGGAAAAATCAACAGAGTTAAAATGACCTTATTACCTAAAGTATTATACAGATTTAATGCAATCCCCATCAAAATCTCATCAGCATTTTTTAGTGAAATGAAACAAAAAAATCATCAGATTAGTATGGAAGTACAAAAGACTTCGAATTGCCAAAGCCATCCTGAGAAAAAGAATAAGGCTGGAGGCATCACTCTGCCTGACTTCAAATTATACTACAAAGCGACAGTAATCAAAACGGCATGGTACTGGCAGCAAAACAGACACATGGACTAGTGGAACAGAATCGAGAGTCTAGAAGTAAACCCATATTTATAGGGCCAAATAATTTTTGACAAAAATGCCAAAAAACATACAGTGGAGAAAGAAAAGCCTCTTCAATAAATGGTGCTGGGGAAATTGGAAAGCCACCTGCAAAAGAATAAAACTTGATTGTTATCTATCACCACACACCAAAATTAATTCAAAATGGATTAAGGACCTGAATATAAGACCTGAAATAATAAAATGCATAGAAGAAAAGATAGGAACTAAACTCAAGGACCTTGGGCTTAAAAAGGATTTTATGAATTTGACCTTAAAAGCAAGGGAAGTAAAAGCTAAAATAAATTAATGGGATTGCATCAAACTAAAAAGATTCTGCTCAGCAAAAGAAACTGTAAACAAGGTAAAGAGACATCATCTAAAAGAAAAAATATATTTGCAAGCAACACTTCTGATAAGGGCCTAATATCCAAACTATGCAAAGAACTCATAAAATTTAATTACAACAACAATAAAAACAAAAACAAAAGATCTAATCAAAAAATGGGCAGAAGATCTGAACTGACACCTCTTTCTAGAGGACCTTACAAATGTCCAACAAATATATGAAAAGATGCTCAACTTCACTAGCTGTTAGAGAAATGCAAATCAAAACCACAAAGAGATACCATCTTACATCTGGTAGAATAGCTATAGTCAACAGGACAAGTAATAACAAATGTTAAAGAGGGTGCAGAGAAAAAAACCTTATACACTGCTGGTGAAACTGCAAATTGGTACAGCCACTATGGAAAATAATATGGAGGTTCCTCAAAAACCTAAGAATTGATCTACTATTTGATCCAGTAATCTGTCTCCTGAGTATTTACCCCGAAGACTTTAAAACCCAATCCAAAAAGATATTTGCACACCGATGTTCATAGCAGCATTGTTCACAGAAGCCAGGACACTTCAGCAACTGAAGTCAATACGATAGATGATTGGCTAAAGAAGCTGTGGTACATATATACAATGGAATATTGCTCAGCCATAAGAAGAGATGAAAGACTGCCATTTGTGACAACATAGATGGATCATGAGATAATCATGCTGAGCGAAATAAGCCAGATAGAAAAAGTTGTAATCACATGATATTACTTACATGTGGGATATAAACCTAAAAGCAACAAATGAACGGGACAAACCAATAGAGACCCATGGACATGGTCTATAGACTAATGGTTACCAGAGGGTAGGAGGTGGAGTAGGAGCGGGGAGGTAGATGGGGCAAAGGGGGTCATATATAGGAAGGTAAGGAGATGGTGAAGTGAGTAAAGGAGATCAAATATATGGTAGCAGAAGGAAACTGGACTTTGGGTGATAAACACACAATAGAATATACAGATGTCAAATTATAATGTATACCTGAAATTATATAATTTTATTAACCAATGTTACCCCAATAAACTTAATTTTTAAAAAGTAAAAAATAAAAATAAAAAATAAATATAAATAAAAAATTGGGTACTATTAAAATAAGAAAATAAAAATAATTCTTGGCAACAGTTTACAGAGTAACTTCACACTTGTCTCAGGTATGGATGACAATGTTACCATTTTCCAGGTAAAAGAAAACTAAAGTCAAAAGACATGAAGTGACATTTCCAAAATAACCAAGATGACATCCAAAATTAATTCAGACCTTGGTCTTTTGACCCAAGATCTAATGCACTTCACCCCAAACCGATGCTGCTCTTTGCACTCTTTAGAATAGCTCTCATAGCCACTTTTCAAAGAGAGCAAAATCTGGTCAACTTTGTTTGCCATCAGGCGGAAACAGTGGAGAGCACCTCTATTTCATTTCAGGGTCTGTTTGTAATTTGAGTAGAGAAACTAGGAAGTTGAGAGTTTTCCTGCCTCCCCTAAAAGAGAATGAGACCCTACTTCTGATTCTGATTACATTTTCAAGTTTCCAATGCTGTCTTCAAAATCATTTGCTCTGATTTGAGGTTCTGAATTTCAAAGTGGCTCTCAAATCATGTTGAACTTGCTTCTGACTTACTCTCTGATTCGAAAGCTATTTCATTTCACTTAACCAGGTTTCCTGAGATGAAAGTATTTGAATCACTTTTCTCATATAAGAGGTCAGAACAAATGTAAGCAGCAAGGTTTGTTTTTCTGAGAACTAGTAGAATGACTATGGCTGTGTTTATTCCCTGATTCTATACTCAGAAGAATATCTTTGTCACTAATTTCGCACTTTCTATAAACTTCTGCTGGCAAAGGATTAGATGTTAGTTGGCTTTGTTCCACCAGCCTTTTTAAGTTCAGCAGACTTTCCATGGGCTGCATTGACTTCTCAGCTGACTCTAGGGCAATCCACCGCATTGGAACAACCAGTGTGCTCCTTAGTGTGACAGCAGCCATGGCACAATAGCATTGTCATGATAATAATTTACTACTGAGGTTGCTGCATTCAGCTCTTTAAATGTGACTGTGTATGCAAGTATAAATATGATCAGAGACAAGAGAAATATGTTCAATTATTTTATTGCATTATTTTACAATGTACTTCATGTCTCCTCAGGCACCGAAAATAGCCCAAGTAAAACACATAAAGATAAATTCTGTGAAAATCCAAACAAAGACCAAATTCAAAATATGCCTTTGGTTTTTAGTTGAATAGTTTCAGGGAGAAGATTATTGTCTTTTTCATCTTAAATCTATTTTTTTATGTTATATTTAAATTAATTACACATGGAAATACTTCTACAATGAGATATGGTGATGAAGTCCTGAGAACAAAGCTCACTGGAAAATACTACATTTAGTTGAGGAGACATATGATGCAAAATTATGCTACTTTTTATTAAGTTCTAACCCTGAAATCTCACAACAGAACATTGTGTGTGCTAATTCTCACTGTTGATCTCATTTTCTCTTTTTCAAAAAAGAAAAAAGGAGGAAAGGGAGAAAGGGAGAGAGGGAGGGAGGGAGAGAAGTAGGAAGAAAGGAGGAAGAAAGAAAAGAAGGAAGAAAGAAAAGAAGGGAGGAAGGAGAAAGAAAGAAAGAAAGAAAGAAAGAAAGAAAGAAAGAAAGAAAGAAAGAAAGAAAGAAAGAAAGAAAGAAAGAAAGAAAGAGAAGAGAAAGAAGAGAAGAGAAGAGAAGAGAAGAGAAGAGAAGAGAAGAGAAGAGAAGAGAAGAGAAGAGAGGGAGGATGGGAGGAAAAGAGGAAAAGAAGGAAGGAGGAAGGAAGGAAGGGAGGGAGCAAGGGAGGAAAGGAGGAAACAATAAGGTTATAGTAATCGTATAAAAGTCTAATTAAAAAATTATTATAAGACCCAGGGAACTGGGTTTACCAAACACAGTTTTCTCTCTCATATATTATATTATTAAACATCATTAGTTCACAATATGTTATGAATGATGTAAGAAAGACGCGAATAGTTTCTGCTTCTAAGTGGAATACAAGTACCTACTTTATGCTGTGTAAATAGATTTTTTTAAGTATTGGGTCAAACTATAAAACACTGACTTGAGCTGTATATGAACACTAATTTCTAAGATAAAGAGATAATGCAATGTACCCTACAAAATTTTCAAAACAGATATTCAGAGGACTGTCTGGACACTGAGTCAGTGGGAAACTGTCCAAGTATTTTATTAAGATAGTTCCTTAATAAAATTACCATAAGCAATAAAAAAATAAGAAGAATTGTTAGAAACTTGAAATACAGTATAAGTGTACAATAACTGTTGAATAAATATATGAAGGGATAAATTAATGAATGGCTGAATGAAAATAAATGAATTCTTGTTGCAGGGTAGATCCACATCTGAGCTCATGCTAAATATGATCATAGATTGAAAGAGGTATAAAGAAATTTTCTACAAAGACCTTGGTGAGAGGAGCCCTCAACTTCGTTGAAAGGCATCAGTATGGAGGTCTCACAATTCTAAATGAATTTCTTCTCACAAAGGATATCTACTATTCTGCCCTACCTGACTTTTTAGGTGACATCCCTGGAAAAGAAGCCTTCATGGAACCAAGTGGAAGAAGAGGTGGAAGTCTGAAAAAGGGGTAAGATTTGATAAGTGTCACCATCAGAAATATCTATGAGACCACAACGAGATCCCATCCCATACTTATCAGAATGGCTATTATTTAACAAACAACACTCAGAACATAACAAGTGTTAGCATGAACTTTTGTGCATTGCTGTTGGGAATATAAAGTGCTGTAGCCACTATGAAAAAGGTATGCTGATTCTTCTAAAAATTAATCATAGAACTATTAGATGATCTAGCAATTCTACTTCTGTGTATATACCCAAAAAGAGATGAAAGTAAGGACTCAAACAGATATTTGTACACCCAAGTTCATAGCAACATTATTCACAATAGCCAAAAGGTGAAAGCAAGCCATGTCCATCAATAAATAAATGAATAAACAAAATGAGGTTTGTGCATGCAATGGAATATTATTCAGCTTTAAAAAGGAAAGACATTCTGAGTTAAGCTACAACATGGATGAAATTTAAAGATATTATGCTAAGTGAAATCAACCAGTCACAAAAGGACAAATACTGACAAACACTTATGTGATATACACAGGTTAGTCATAAAGGCAGACAGTAGAATGGTCATTTTCAGGGACTGGAGTGAGGGGTGGGGAATGCTGATATAGTATTTAATGGGTACTTTAAGCTTCATTTAGGGGAGATGAAAAGTCTCTGAGGATGAATGCTTCCACAACAATGTAAATATACTTAACATCACAAAACTGTATGCAAAAATAATTAAAATAATAAATTTTGTGTTATGTATATCTTATAATAAAAATAAATATCTATGAGAGGAGATGTATAATGGTACAACTAAATACTACTATCCCGTAAGAAATCCAAAGGCTAGGATTTGATGGCCTTTGTGTCTGTCCCTATTGAATTTTTCTGAGTTTTTTTCTTTTTCTCTTTGACTGCACTTATTAACAGAAAAACTCTAAATCTCCATTGCCTTATGTGCCAAAATATTTAAAAATAAGAAACTGTCTTCAACAGTGAAGTGAAAAAGAAAGAAGGAGAAAAATGCTGAAGGAATCAATAGTTGCTATTATGGCCAAGAAAGAAAGAAAAACTAAAACTAGAGTATTATAAAAAAGAGAAAAAGTACTGGATCACATTACGTCTTACATGGCTTTCAATAACAATCCACACACAGGCTACAAAAGTCCAAAGTTAAAATGATTAAATAAAAATAGAAGCAGGAGGAATGGAGTTTGTACATGCAATGGAATAAGAAGGAAACTGAAAAAGCACACATAAAATGAAGTTATCATAGATCCACCGGCTCTATTTTATCTCAATTATAGCATTTTCTCACGCTGAATTATACTTAGATGTGTTTGTGCAGATCTCTCCACTAAACTTGGAATTCTTGTAGCTGTCATGTAATAGTCATTCAACAAACATTAACTGAAGAAATGCATAATGAATAAATAAAACATATGAATGTGCTAACATCAATTAAGATTTAATTCAATTCATAAAACCTTTTAAGCACCTATGATGTGCCCAGAATAGTCTTCTCCAGGAATGGCAGTGTATCAGAAAAATCAAATATATAAAAAATCAATAATGGCTGACTGTGTTAAATACGTAATAGAATTGAGAAAAGTTTTAAAAAATGGGGAACACAGAAGCTTTTGCAGAGGGAGGTTAAATTTAAACAGGTTTGTGAAAAATACAAAGTCTGGTAGGTAGTTAAGAAACAATAAATAATCTAAAAGGAGGAAAAACCTGTGTGCTTAAGAACACAGAGGCAGGAAAAATGCAAGTTGTAGCTAGACAACAGCAAATACAGTTCTTAGTCCTATAGAATCACAAACGTATTAATGGAAGTCTTTGGAGAGTTTGGGGAAAACTATAAAAGTCATATGATGAGCCTGAAGAACAGCACATTATTTTTCATATAACAGGAGGCAACTGAAGGCTTTTGAGTAGAAAAGAGATTTGGTTAGCATTAGAGAGGATAACCCTAGAAGCAATGTGGATTTTGAATTTGTAAGAAGAAATGACTAGGGTGATAGCGTACAATAAGGAGGATACTTCAAACATCCAGAAAAAACATCATGAAGGACTCAGAGCAATGACAGTGGATATGGGCTCCTGGGATTGTGTCATCTGATTGGGTTGGAACCTAGGGAAATAGAAATATATGGAACATGACCCTCGGTAAGATGGGATACAAAGTATGCAAGAGGATAAGTATAGGACTGAAGAAAAATGGGAACAGTTCACCTAGAAAAAAAAGGGAGGCTTGGAAAAAGGAGTTCTAATAAGTGAACCAGAAGAATCGGGTTTTGGATCCTTTAATCTTTGCTAAACTGAATTTCCTCACCTAGAAACACTTACTTTACCTCAGAGTGTTTTTCAAGACTTTTTTAAAAATGCTCTGTAAAGTTAAAAATGAAAACGACATGTAAATGGTTATTTTCATTGTTATATGAAGGTTTCTGAAAGACCTCCATGTGGAAAAGACATGAGGTATTTTCACATCCTCTTAGAAGGCACAGGTAAAACCAGAAGCTTCAAGCACAAAATTGGAACAACTGTAGTGTGACAAGACTACTCTGAAAATGATGTGGTTTGTTGCAGGTGATGGTTTGTACTCAGATGTGGAAACAATAAAGCATGGCAGTCTCTTGGCTGGTGGGATTGAAACATCAGATGGGGAATTGGACTATGTGTTTCTCAGACCCCACATTCTATAATTTTAAGAAATATTTCTCATTATGACTAAACAATGCTAGATGTCACTTTATAGTAAGATGCCACAGGTTTCAAACAAACTAAAAAATAATGTCAAACAGCTATTTTCTTTACAGTAAAACAAACAAATAAAAATTTCACTTTGAGAAGCTAAAAGAAGAAAGAAGTCTAGTTACAATCTGGAGAACTTGAACATGAGTCACTTCCTGATGAATGAGCAAGTAAATTTAAAAAATAAACATAAATACCCTACTTTCTTGTAGCATAGTTTTCCCTAGAAAATGCTATGATTTTTATGCCACGTCTAGTTTCAAAGGTGTAGTGAGATACAATAGATAGGGCTTGGCTTTGGAGTTAGCAATGTTGTTCACGAGGTCTAAGCAAGTTCCTTAAACTCTTTAAGGCCAAGCGTATTGACTGAAGAAATCAGGCAATTATACATACACTGTAGATCTATTATAAGTTTGTCAAGGAGAGAAATATCCATATCTGAGTCTTAGTAGTAATTATATATAGCTTGCTTTGTCCAGAAATAGTCGACTAAGCCTTCCCTAAGTACACTGGAGTAGAGGCTGAGAAACTTTCCATGAAAAAACCCAAGCTCAGTTCATCACTAGTTTCATATATACAAGGACACATGTCCAGTGAGCTAGGGGCACTTGGACAATCAAAATCTCTGCAGTGAAACAAAACTATGTCTTGGAAATAAAAGATTCATGCTAAACGAGAATGGCACTAAGAATCAAAATAGCCAAACAATAATGACAACAAAAATAAATTAATAAGTTCATTAGTACATCCATCACCTCACATAATTACCAGTTTTATGTATGGTAAGAACATTTAAGATCTACTATCTTAGCAACCCTCAAGTATATAATCCAGTATTGTTAACTATAGTCACCATGCTGTTTATTTGATACTCAGAACTTATTCACCTTATAGCCTTTGATCAGTATCTCCACAGGTCCTTCATCTCCTAGCAATCACCCAACTTACACAACATTATATGTCAATTATATCTCAATAAAGCTAATAAACAAACAAACAAACAAGTAGAAATAAAACCAACTTTCAATTTATGGAATGAAGGAATGAGATGGGAACTCCAGAAATTTATTTGTAGCTATAGTTAAGAGCCTCTTGGAGGAAGTCATCTTAAGTAGCATTGGAACAAAGGACAATGAACTGACCCACTAACAAAGCCTTAGTCTTCTGACTAATGTATGATGTTCAAACTTGGTAAAAGCAGTGGTGGGAGGGATTAAAAACTGAAATAATTTATTTTAAAGCTTTATCTGACATCTGGCAAAGCAATCATGTTTTGTAATATTTTCAACACTGAGTGACCAATGAAGGAGAAATATTTTATTCTACTTTGCTGTGGACATTCATCTAGATTTATCACCACAAGGATTTTGAGAATCAGCTTGGAGGCTCTTAGAGGAAGGATACATTCATTAGGGCAGAAAGGTTTATGAGCAGGTGTCCAGTGGGTGGATGCTCAATGAAGAGTGTGGTACTAAGAGCCTACAGGGTCTGCTAGACTGGTGGTATGCCAGGAGGAATACACTGACCATGGCAGAAGGCACAATGTCCTGTAAGAAGTCTCTGTTTAATGAAATGTTCTCTCAAACACTTCATACATAAGATAGTGAGTATTTAGAAACCAAAAAAAAAAAGTCACATATCGAAGATAAAAAAACTGCAAAATGTTCATTCATCATTCCTTAAAGAATTTTGAGATTGTATTAATATACATAGGAGTTGACTGACAAAATTAGATGTCCTTTCATAATTCAATGTTCCAAAGGAAGTTGGCCTGGTCATGCAGAACTGACAGAACCAGAATAACTAATACACTAAGAAACCACAGGGTTTCTGGTTATTGTGTTTCATGAGACCTTAAAGTTTAACTTCAAGTTTCAGATTTAAGTGAACTTTAAAACAGATTCATGAGTTTCATTTTTAAGTCACTCTGATTTTCATGGGTTTCTTAAAAAGACATTAACAACAAACCACCCAGAGTTCATTTCAATCATATCCCAGTCTTTTGATACCTCTGAAATCTAAAGGAGCAAGGAAAGTTTGGGGAATTGTGTTTTAAGGTATTTATATTTTTGCCTGCAGACATGAAATGGACTGGGAGAAAGTAGTCAACTTCAAGATTATCTTTTAAAGGACTCTAGCTCTTATTACAGTAATGCAGAATATTTGTGGGTTGATAAGACTTCATTGATCAAAAGCATACTTTAATTTAGTATTTAGTGTGACATTTTGCAAATGAACTCCAGAGATGTTTATGTGAGCCAGACACCATGGTAACAAGACTTGAAATAAACCTGCTTAGGCAATGCCTAGGTGAGGCCAAAACAACTGGTTGATTCAAAAATTTCAATGATCAGAAGAAACATTGAAAAAAGCCATCAATTCAATGCTAAATTTATCAGACCAATTTGGTCAAAAGGATCACTTTTAGACACAGCCTTTTAATTATAAAATTTCTAATAATAAAAATAGTGGTATAATAAAATATTAAATTTTTTCGGTAGCCAAAGAAATGTTTACAATGCACACACAGTTTTGAAGCAGAAAATGTAAAATGCAATTTCCAGGAATAGCATCAACAATGTTAGCCATTTCTAGAAAAGCAAACTAAAAATAAAGACAAAATTATTTAGGTAAAATTTAAAAACTTTTTTTAGCAGTCTTTGATTAAAATAGCATTTCAGAGCACAGGGCTAACAAGAGAATACATTGTTCTAACACCAGAGATCTCTTCCAGTCCTAGTTTTGGAGATTTAATGGGTAGAAAGAAGATATTCACTAAGGCAGAAGGAAACTTAATTTAACTGTCTCCCCATTCATTTATAAGGAGACGCTTTACTCCTCAGGTAATGTGTTCCATGGTGTGCTTGATTCTGGTAGCTAGAGAGTACCTTTAACACATCTGTTGACCTGCATACTGAATAAGAACAAGTAGTGTTTGTTCCCAAACCTATTTCAGCTAGTTTTTCAAAGGTAAAGGTTGAGGACAATTAAAAAATTGATATTTCTCTGAAAACTAAGTTACATTAAGTGTGAGGAAGAAAATGGTAGATTTTCTCTTTTAAGTTGCTCCAAAAGTATCTTTACATTCTTATTAATCTTTAAATAAACATAATATGGAGAATACATGTAATGGATTATGAGCATGATTTACAAAATAAATACAACACTTAACTGATGATGTCAAATTCCAATCATTGCAATAACAGAAGTTTGATGCCAAATAAGAACTCAAAGTGTATTGACTGGCCAAAACTCTCTCTATATAAATATTTTACATTAAAATAAAATGTGTAAAAATGTGTACACTATATGATAAGATATGCCCATATATACACATATATATTAATGTATGAATCTCAGTGCATGAATACCCATTTTAATTGGAACTTCTGCTTAACTGGTCAACTGCTGAGGGCAACCATTTTTAATAAAAGGACTTCTAAGGGATAATTATGCACCCTCTTAAATTATCAGCCTAAATTGATAGAAATTCAAGAAACTCTTCAGATTTAAAACAATTTCTATGACTCAAGTGATTTTTTTTTTTCCAATTTAAAGGGAAAAGTTTCATGGGAATGTACAGCTTTACCCAGCCTTGCTTTAGTGCATTGTAGAGTAGAACTGTCTACAAAAGTATAAACAATTTGAATTTGGTTTTGCAAAACTCTGAGAAAATTTTCAGAAATACAAATATAGTATTTGTACAAAATTATGAGGTAATTGAAAGATCAAAAAGAAAATGTGAATGTAGTAAAACAAGAAATTGAAGTATAGTGTAATTGAGAGAATAGGCAAGACCTCAGTCAAGAAATAGAATTTGAGTATCAAATCTTATATATATAATGTTTGTCTTCATATAATATATTTTTGAGTATATATATGTATATATATAATATAGAATTCTAATTTATTTTAAATGTATATCGCAAAAATTATTATATATGTATGTGCCTTGTATAAAGTTTCTTCTGCAGTTCTTAAGGTCTTCAAGCCCACAAAGTCATTTTGCCTAAGATGATGCAGTCCTTAAAGATCACTGAATCCTACTTACACACAGAAGCTTTACTTTGGAAAAGGGTACACGAAGAATGTAGAAGTCACTCAAGTTACAGTCTCATAAAGGTTTTATCCCTCTGAAACTAATGAAAGAAAACAATGAAAGAGACAGGAGCTGTGAAACACATCTTGCTCTCAAAAGGAAGAGCCTCAAATTTTGCTTAGTTTACTGAATAACTGTCTACCAAAAATTAATGATATTCTATACATAATTTTTAAATGCCTGGTTAAGTAATTAATTTAGGAAGTTACTAAAATAAATTATGACAATGAGTATGCTATAATCTTTCATTTTTTTGAAAATACATGTATGTATATAAGTTCATAAATATATAAAGGTAAATGTAAAGATATATATGTTGAACATTGGCTATTTCAGGGTGAAGAGATTGGTCAGGGATGTGAGGAATGAGGAGGAGGAAAATGATGGGCTTTTTATTAACATATTTCTGTGTTATTTAAGTTATTAGAATAAACATGTAGTACTAGTCTAATTTTTTAATCCAATGTAATGAAATAAGTAGAATACAATCCAAATAGTTCTCTACTTTAATTGAGTTGGATAAAATCTAGCTGTGCCTTTTAGTTATGGGTAAACTTTATTCATATTTAAACAATTCTTAGGATGTTCTATTGCTATAATAACTTAACCTTAGGTATTTCATGTTAGATCTCCTATTGAGAACAAATTGAAAATCTGTATAAAATGTTTTTTAAAACTTTCTGAGTGCAATTGATAACTAATATTTTAATGAAGAATTATCGTATCAAGTAAAAAAGAAAATGTTAAAAGCTGAACTCAGTATTTTGGATTGCTTTTCTTCTAGGAATATCTTCCGATTTCAGAAAAGATGACTAAAAAGCTGAGCTTGCTGAGATGAGTGACCAAATCCTCACAGATCTAGGAAGATACAAATTAGAATTGGGGAAATTAAGTTTCTGGAACACCTTATTCTAGATTTCAGTCAGAATCCTGAAATCAACATATACCCTATAAGCAGAAGTAAACCAGAAATAAAACAATTTGTCAAGGTCTAAACCTATCTTGAAATTATCTCTATTTTTGATTGAATAAATATGACTTGATATGGTTAGTATCCCCAGCCACAACTCAGATGCAAATCTAATCCTTCTCAGAAGGAAAATACTATCAACAAGGCCTGTTTATATCTTCATTTTTCATATACAATGTCTAGCATTCAGTCAAAACTATCTCATACATGACAAGAGAAGACAATGTGATTAAAAAACTGAAAGAATTAGAGAAACTATAGAAACAGATTTATAGAGATGCTAATCAAACACAAATATCAAACACAAGTTTTAAAATAGTTGTGCTTAATATGTTAAAATATATAAAACAGAAAGACTTAAAATTTCAGTGGAGAATTGAAAACTATTTAACAAAAATAATTGTTTATAAAATAATTTTTTTTCAACATTAAATAATCTTGTGTGACTGAAAATTTTTTGAAATAATGTCAGTAACTAAAAAACCAATTAATCTAATCCTAATAACTTTTATAATGCTTTATTACAATATTTGTTTCCTCAGACATTTTTAAATTTGGAGAACCTAGAATTTCTTTAGTAATATTAATATCATATTTTACACGTTGTGGTTCTTTATAATCTCTTTATATTAAAAAAAAACACTTTTATTCTCCTTGATAAGTAACTCATTTTACCCAATTGTCAGTATCACCTTTCTTATTTCCACATATTTTTCAATTTGGTTCCCTTCCTGTTGAAAAAGTTTTGTAACACTTTCCTAATTATAAATATTATGAACGTAAATGAGTAACTACAGAAAAGCTATATAATATATGTATTACCGAGAATACACCATTAAACTATCAAAACTGAGAATTTAATGACAAAATAAGCAAGTGTTAAAAAGGCATAAAATTATATGAAAACAAATTTAAAATTACAGTCAAATTGTTTCTTCTTTTTAAAGAATAGCAATCGCTTCTTTATTATCTTTATTTGAAAAAATTCTGTATTGATATCTCAGTTTTATATATGTATGCATACATACACACTCATTATATTTATGCATAATGGAACATACACAAAACAACAAGATAAACTGACATAGTTTATTTTTTTTTCTAAATACCCCTCTTTGGCCTAAAATCAAAGATGGAAAAATTTTACCTTTAAAATTATAACAGTGACCAGAAACACAATACATGGTTATAAAGCCAACTGATAACAGTTAAAGAGAGTTTTAGTGAGCTCAAGATAGTAGAAAATATCTAGACTAAAAACATGTAAACAAAATGTACAAAGAGTATAGAATTAATTTTGTGGAAATTAATAATAGACTATAACACAACTTATTTTCACCAATTATTACCTACAATCACTCTACTAGCAACTCTCTACCAACCAGCTCTTCTGTCTATTGTGCCAAAGCCAACAAGCCATCACCTAAATCACTTTGCTTATTTGTGTCATTATTTATTCTGTGCTTGTCAGTGACAATAACTAAATACATCACCAGCTTAGAAGAGCAAGTGAAAGAAATTAAAGAGATTATTGACTAGCCAAAGACAAAATGAAAAATGGTTGGTGCAGATAGTGACTTAAACTATGGGTTGCTAAGGTTAAATGTTTCCTAAAAAAGCTTTGGCTACAGCACTGCAAAGTTAATCACAATCATTTTACACTTTGTAATCAATAGCTCTTGCTAGTTAGACTGAATATTTTTAAAAATAGAAAAAAAGAAAAGAAAGGAAAAAAGGACTCTTAAATATGTCCAGGTGAAATAAAACAAGCTTTAAAATATTGTGTGTAATATTTTCTTTTAAAGTGGACTATCACTATAGTATAAAAGGTTTTTGCTTCTCATCTTTCTACTCGCTGATACTTAAAACAAGAATCAAATTAAAAAATTTTCAAGTGGGCACAGCAAACTTCTTCCTCAGCCTTCTACCATAGTATTTGCCTTCACATCAGATATTTAAAATCTTCCTATGTTCGTGAACTTTTGAAATGATCCAGAATTAGATATTTATATTTCAGAAAGAAAATATCTATGATATTGAAGTCAAGGGCCCTATATCTTATTTTCTTCTCTCATTGAAAATAAATGCCAGTGTCTTTTTGTGTAGACAGAAATTAAAAGGTCACTTTGGAGTATATCATAAAGAGTGCCATCTAATAAAGGGGAGGTACATACAACAAGCCTCGGCCTGGGGAAAAAAAAAAAAAAACGTTAGTTTGGATTAACAAACAGAAGTATTCATTGTGGAATGAAGGCCTCTAGGGAAGTTAAGGAAATTTTTATCAAAGGATTGCAGGAGTGTTTCCAGGAGGGTTATATGCAGCAAATCTCTTTTTCCTAAGATTTAGAGTTAAGAAGATAGGGGAGGACTGCTACAACTTAATAAATGTCCAGTGGAAAGAAATGAAGCCACTAATGCAAAACGTACATATTGAGAAACATGTGCCTCACTATGATCATTGCTACAACCAGAACTTGCCAGAAGTAGCTGCTCATGGCAGTGACTAGAAGAGAAAAGTCAACTCCAGATATGAATATATAGACATAACTTACCTTCAGGGGCCAACTCCATCATGGCAGACAGCACTGACTCACCAAGCCTCTGCTTCATGATCCAGATAGTGCAACTGCCTTATTTGCTGCATAGCTTAATTCTGCTAGCACAGCCCTGCCACCTGCCAGAGACAACTCAGGCTTCTCTGCCACTTATGTAGATGCTTCTTTCTGGTGTGTTTGCTGCACATAGGAAGCCAAATAGAGAGACAATAGGTTAAAGAACAAGAGTCAGATTATACATAGCCTTATAGCTAGTGTATAGATTTTAGCTTTTATTTTGAGTGAGATCGGAAGCCACTGGCTTATTTGTGCACAGAAATAACATCACCTCACTCATATTTTAATCAGATTATTCTAGTAGCTGTACTAAGGATAAATAACAAGAAAGACAGAGGAAGCAGGAATACCTGTTTAGAAGGTAATGAACTAATAAATGTAAAATGTGATGATAGTTTGAAATAGGTTCTAGTGAAGATGCCAAAACTAATATTCATATTGTCGAATGACTATAGCTTTTTTAGTATATTATGATATCTGCTCTCTATTATTACTCTTAATTATTTCTAGATTTCTGTTGATGCATTTTTTTTCCAGATAAACTTAGGAGTCAGTCAGGCAACTTCAACAACAACAAAAAATCATATCTGGTTTTAATTAAGATTACCTTGAATTTGATTTATTTTTAGTGATCATATATATTTACATTAGTGAGGCATCTTAAGAAAAATATATCAATTTGTGTCAATATAGTTTTATAATTTAAAACAAGTTTTATGTACTTTGTGAGTATATTTATACATAAAATGTATTGATTATTATATGTTGATATACCCAACTCACTAGAAATTTTAAAACTAGTTTTGATAGTGTTAGAATTAATTCTCTAAGCAAAAATAGATTATTTTAAAATCAGTTTTAATTCTGTTTTACAACAGCAAAGTGACCTCTAATTGAATAATAGACAAAGAATTTAAAGAAGTTAGGATCGATATTCTTAAGTACTTAAAAATATTCTTAATAAATGAAATGTTTGAGAATATCAGCAGAAAATTAGAGACTTAAAAAAATAAAATCTAGAACCAAAAAGTGTAACACTAAAATGAAAAACTTGCTTGATGAGCATAGCACATTGGAAATAACACAAAATGGGTCAGTGAACTTAAATATAGAGCAATAAAAAATATCCAATTTAAAAAAGGAGAAAAAATAATGAAATAAAATGAACAGAGCTTCAATGACCTTAGAGTTAATAGAAACTAATGTGTAATTAAAATCCCAGAAGGAAAAAAGAGAGAGAAAGTGGGAAAAAAAATATTCGAAAAGAGAATTGCCACAAAATTTTCACATTTTGTTTTAAAAATATAAACAAAAAAATTCAAGAATCTTATATATCTCAAGGTAAAATAAATACAAAGAAAACCACTACTAGGTATATCAAAGTCAAACTAATTAAAAATTAAAGAAAGAGAAAATTTTTTGAAAACCGCCACAGAATAAAAAGACACATAGAACAATATGATCAGATACATAGAACAATATGAAGGACAGCTGATTTCTCATCAGAAACAATGGAAGCCAGAATGCAGAGACACATCTTTAAAACGCTTAAATAAAAAACAAATGTGTCAAAGAGTAAGAAGACAAGCCAAAAACTGGAAGAAATATTTGCAAAAGACATATCTGATAAAGAAACGTTATTCAAAATATACAAAAAACTCTGAAATATCAACAATAAGAAAATGAACAACCTGATTCAAAATGGGCAAACTATCTGAAGAGACATCTCACTGAAAAAGATATACAGATGGCAAATAAGCATATGAAAAGATATTTGAAATGACACGTCATTAGGAAATTCACATTAAAACAGCAATAAAATACTACTACACCTATTAGAATTGCTAAAACCCAAAACGCTAGCAACACCAAATGCTGGCAAAAATGTGGAACAACAGAAACTCATTTTCAATACTGGTGGCAATGCAAAATTTTACAACCACTTTAGAAGATAATTTGGTAAACTAAACTCTACTCTTATAATCTATTAATCATGCTCTTTGGATTTACCTAAATGAGTTGAAAACATCTCATTACAAAAATAAAAAACTGCATGAAGACCTTTATAGAAACTTTACTCATAACTGCTAAAACTTGGACGCAACTAAGATGTCCTTCAGTGGATGAATGAGTAAATAAATTGTAGTACATCTAGACAATGGAATATTATTCACTGTTAGAAAGAAATGAGCTTTCAAGCCAAGAGAAGACCTGGAGGAAATGTAAATTCATACTACTAAGTGAAAGCAACCAATCTGAAAGTCTATACATACTGTATAATTATAACTACATGACATTCTGTAAAAGGGAAACTATAAAGATAGTAAGAGAATCAGTGATTGCCAGGTGTTGGGGAAGGGGAAATGAATAGAAAGAGCATAGAGAATTTTTAGGGCAGTGAAATTATTCTGTATGATACTACAATAGTGGGTACAAGTCACCACACATTTATCAAATCCCAAAGAATAATAAACATCAAGAATAAACTTTAATGCAAACTATAATCTATGTATGATAATGATGCATCAATGTAGGCTCATCAATTGCAATAAATGTAAGATCATCTAGGCCTGATGCCTGTTTAATAGTAAATTCTTTTTGCAATTTCTGTTTATTCTTTAGTTGTTGTTCTGTACAAATGTTCTACTTATTGTTGAACTAATTTTATTTGGTAGTTTCCTAATACTTTATTCATTTGATCCAGATTTTCAAAAATTTTATGCAAAATATACACATTTTCTTTAAAATTTTATATTTTATGTTTAATTGTGCCTCTTTTCTATTTTATAATATTGTTTTTTATATCTCCTGTTTTAATTATACTTCTTAATGTTTTCTATATTTTATTCATCTTTTAAAATAGCTTTTAATTTTCTTTATCAAATTTTTATTTATTTTAAATTTTACTCATTTCTTATTTTTATTTAGCAATTGTTTCCTCATGCTTTAGGTTTATTTTCCCCTAATTCCTTGAGTTAAATAAATTAAATGTTTTCTCCAAGATTTTTTGCTTTCTAACACAATAATTTTACGCTTTCGAATAAGAATTTCTTTGAATAACACTTTATCACAACACATAGCTTTTATTATATAACAAACTTTCTAACCCAGTAGTTACTTGGGAGATTTGTTTTTAATTGCCATGTGGATAAATTTTATTTTGTTATCTTATGAAAAAATATTTTTAATGTTAGATTTACTTTTCTCTGCTTTTTCGCTATTTATTTTTCAAAGTTATTTTCTTTTAAACTTTTGTGCTAAATTCTGGGATAATCAGTGGCTCATTATTTCTGTTTAATAATTCACTCTTCTGCTGTGTCTATTCTACTATTGTAGTTGAGTTTTTGTTTATATCCATAATGATACTTTTCAGATTAAAAGTGCTCCTCTCTTATATAAAAACTGTTATTTTTTTTTTACAGAATGAAATATCTGTTTTTCTTCATCTGAGTCTATTAGTTATACTTTTGTTACATTTCCTATACTACCTTTATTACTTTAGTCGTTAATACTTTTATTGAGTTGGGTACTTCTATGAAAAAAATGTTTATTTTTCTTAAATATTAATAATTTGTGTATGTGTGTCTGTGCTCATTTTGAATGTTATTCCATGTTCACCTGTTAATAGGGGACTGTGTGTGTCTGTGTGTATTAATGTATTTAATGTATTCTTTAGCCAGTGGTAGGGAAGTGGTTTATTAAAATAGTCTCACCTGTCTTACTTCTTCATTCAATTACTCTTTAAATTACCTAATACACTAATGACATGTCCTTAATTTCAATAGTTATTTGTATTTATAAAATATCTCTCTTTCACAATTTCTGGAGATTTTTGTAGGAATGTTTATGCATATTTTCATACTTAGTCTTCCAGTTAGATCCATATCTTGTATATAATATTATAATAATCTATTTAATCCAGAATGCAAGATTTGCATTTATTAAGCAACTAAAATTCATAAGGAAATTTTTGCTTGTTGCTGTGGGATATAAAATATCTGAAGAACTCAGAGTTTAGGAAGATGGAAAAATGTGTAAACAGACAATTATAATATAAAGTGGCATGTACAAAGATAACAAAAATGTGTACAAAGTAAATGAGGGCTAATAGTGCGCCAAAGGGATTGCTGGGAATAGTTCAGTGGCAAGTATTTTATTACTAACACCATTTAATAGTGATAGAGCAGACCAAGAGTTTTGTTATTGGTTTTCAATTCTCTATATACAACAATAAGAACAACAAAGGCTTTTTGCCTGCACATGTGACAGACCATTCCCACTCTTTCCTCTTGTTGTGCCACTTGTGAGAACTCAAAAAGGGAGCTGATACCCTGCTTGTTCATCTCACTTTACAGATAAAAAGTCTCTGTACCTTGGCATATTAGAAAAGACAGAAACTAAGAGGAGGTGATGGACACGAGAATATTTAAGAAGCTAGACACAGGAACACTTAGTGATGCATTGGGTGTTGAGGATAAGGGAGTGAGCAGATTCTCAAATGACTCCTAGGCTTCTGATTGGCAAGACAAAGACAGGGTTAGTGGATGGGATACAGAATGAGTATCAGATGCCTGTAGAACATTCAAGGGAAAGAAAAAATAGCTGGTTCTGTAAACAGATTCCAAAGTCCAACAAGGAGATTTTGGTTAGAATCAAACCTTGCTTTATTAATATGCTATAAACAAGTGTTTCAAATGTGAGCAGAATAATCAGAACTACTTATTTAAAATGCAGATTCCAAGTCCCCTCCTTTGGAAACTCGGAAAATCATACTCAGGCGGAGCAGTTAGTTTTAAAAGTCTAGATAATTTTGTTGAAGCTGGTCCTCTGAACGCACTTTAGGAAAAACCTCTATAAACACATCAAATCAACATCCAAGACTAAAAGAACTCTCTATTATGTAACACCAGCAACGTAATAAAACTTGTCAACTCCATGAATAGTGATCGATTGAATCTCACTCCCTCAATTGTCACAAGTCAATTAATTGTCCCTCCCCCACCCATTGTTTTATACCAGTATTTACAGCTTATTTTTCTACTGTTTTAGAAATAAGGAGTGGTAAAGAGGCAGATCTCATGGTACCTTCTTAGCAGAATAGAATCAGCAAAAGAAACAATTATATTATTTATATTACTCACAAACTAAATATTTGCACACTTTAAATGAGGTCAAAGTTGAAGTTACTAAGAGTCTAGGAAATGAGTGCAGTTACCTTACCTTTATATACACAGAAAAAATCTGAGCTTACAAGAATATATTAGGAATAAAGGAAACATTTCATGGGAGTTTGGGGAGGATATGAGGATTTCAGGGACTATGATTTGAAAGAGTGTACAAAATTGGAAGTTAGAATGTTTATGTCTCACCTTTTCTATGTGATGCTGTAAATTATTTGCAGGAAGAATTTGAATTGTCTAAAAATAAAATACATTACGCCCTTTCATTTACCTTTGCAAAAAATTGTAATGTCCCCATCATGAGAGATCTCCAAGAGTTGCTGCTACATGAAAGAGATGAATATTGGCAGTGACAGGAATTTAATACACTTTTTATTTTCTCAGTCACCTATTAAAAATAATCAATGGATCAATTTCTTGACTGTACATTCAAAAAATAATGTTAACTAGTGGGCTTTGTAAGCTACAGGAATCTTCTCCATTTGTCATTTCTGTACTATCTGAAAAATGTGTTTTTTTCCTCAAGAAATTATGGTGCTGGAGTTAATTTTTAAATGGCAAAGAAAACAACAGCACTGGGGAGGAGTATGAAAATGTATTTCAAATTGTTATTTACATATTCTCCAAAGCAATTGCTGTGTCTGGCAAAAGAAGGAAAAAGTATTTTTATTTATTCTGGGTGGATTAGTGGGAGGCGTTGAATGTTGAATACCAAACTGACCTAAAATAAATGTATAGTGCACTTAAGAAATTCAAAAGGGTTCTTTCTAGCTATGTAAATAAAGCTAAAACTTGTAAGAAATACAAAATGCCCATTCATTATTTGAATAATATTTTTTAAAAAGAAGAGACCTATATCTGGTTATTAACTCTTCAATTAAAATAGGATAGAAGTTACAGTCAGACAAGTAAAATAATACCACTGAAGCTGATATATAATGTCCATGAGGAAAATATAATGGAACTGTAAAATTTAGATTGGAGAATAAAAAGCTCAGAAGGTGTTCTCACCTAATTGCATTTAGAGAGAGAAATAGGGCTTAATGATGATCTATTTTTGATTTATATTAAAGGACATGAAATAAATAGAGTAGAAGAGCCAGAGTTATGTATGTGGAATAATTTACTAGCAAAATGAATATTAGATATTCAAATACTTTATCAAGGGACATTACCAAAAACCTGATAAAACAATAAACTCTGTATTATCCATTGTTAAAGCCTCAGGTGAAATTCTTTGAGGCAGAAAAAAATTGATCATCTCTCCATATTTCTTCAAGACTTGAAATTGTATGATTATTCATAGTAGTCTGTATATATAATGAAGGTTAAGGTTTGGTTTGAAGGTCTTCCCTGAACTTCATCCCTGCAACAGATCAAACACCCATTCCACTATGACCTTTGAATTCATTTTGCCTTATTTATTACACAGTCTACAGTCAGGTGTATCAATTCTCCCTTCAGAAAATCTCTGTCATCTAGTTCTCCTTCTCTCCAGACAAAGCCTAGCCCTCACAGATATCATCATTGCTTCCTATCCCCACAGGCCACTTGTAGCTGGCAATGACATCAACTTTCTTCCAGGCACTTGAAAATGAAATATTGAATTAGTTTTGATGTCTTCCTTCCTTTTCACCCACCACCTTCATATATCATCTGAGACCAGGTCAATTTTTCCTTCTTCATGTGCCTTGGATTACTTGTCATTTTCTCTGAATGCAAGTCAAACTCCTGTTTCTCTAATATGAACATTCTTTAAATTGCTGTTTAATGGGTTCTAACTTAAATCTCATTAAAATGAACATCACCAAAATCTATTTATATTCACAAATCACAGTCAACTTACTTCAAACCATGTATGACAGTAAAAAAAAAAAAAAAAAGGACAGGGATCCAAAAGAAGTCACAGGATCCTCAGATAATTTTACTCTGAAAAGATTTGCTCAAAGTTAGAAATCCTAGGTACTGGTCTTGTTTCCGCCACACATCAAACTTGTGAGCTGGGAACTTAGTGTGGTTATCTGTACAATGACTGGTAAATAAGCTTCAGTGACCCCTTGTCTCTTAAAGTCTACGATCATATGACACAGGTCCTTAAACTCGGATCCATTAACTACTCAGATTTGATTTTCTGGTTCTTCTTTCTATATCAGCTATTTTCCATATCTTTTGGGCTCCTTGCCTTTTAGTACTGATAATTTTCCTATTTCTACTTTAAGGTTTTTCTTTAGTTTACTTGGATTTTCTTGTTATATCATATTTCTCTTCTGTTTTCTTTTTCTAGCCTGTGTATAGTCATATTAAGTTTGGGGCCCTTCTAACTTCCTATGCATTTTATCTATCATAATATTTATCACTGGGTATAGGGACCAGGTCTTACTCATATTCACATTTCTAGTGCCTAGCCTAGCACCAGAAACATAGAGATGGCTTGCCAAGTTCTTGCTGAAAGAAACTGATCCAAGGAGGTAAACATGATGGCATCACAAATGATTGAGTCAATTAGGCATTGCCAGTTTAAATGAATTCATGGAAATTTTATCATAACAAGAAAACAAAGCACAATGAAAGACCCTTCTTCCCCCAGGAAACTTTCTTTGACATTTTGCTTTTAGGTGATCATTCTTCTCTTCTTTCCAGAGCTAGTCATAATAAACGCATCTTTTGGAGTACTAAAGGAGGAAATAATATTCTACCATCAGAAAAAAATAGTTATATATTTTCAGACTTGTTGGTTACTCCTATCTTTCCACATATTTTATATTAAATAAACCTTAAATTGATGTGATTTCTAGGTCTTCAGATTTTTTATTGAGATGGGTAATAAGAGAAAGTTCTACACTTTATTGGCTGATTATATTTATTATGAGAATATATTTAGGGTAATCCTAAAAGTTCAGTCTCTTGTTGTATTCTGAGCCATTATATTTATGATTTTGATATATAAAAAAATCATGGACTCTTAGGTTTTGAAAGAACCCTAAGAGTCTTGTAGTATGACATTACCTAGGCTTTATGTAATTTAAAGTGATTTGATAAGAAGAGAAAGAAATTAAGGTTTTGTGAAAAAATATTTGGAAAATGCTGAGGTTTTTTTAATCAGTTTTTTTCTTACATTACTTCTCAGAGTCTTTAATGTGATAACATTCCTATAGTGAAGTAGTTATTTTCTGTCTTTTGATTTTCAGTATTCACATCTGCTACTTTTCAATCTATCAGATTTCATGCACTCTGATTAAGATGTGATTTAAATAACAAGGATCCAAGCAAGAAGGTATGGTTTTGTCCTGCTCTCAGCTATGACATTTGAAGAAGATTGCACAATTAGAATCTTATGATCATACTAATGTCAGATTAATTTTCTACAACTGTTTATTGAAGTAAAGGTTTATAAAAATAATCCATTAGCTTTGACTGCTTCCCTTTTCTTTAAGGTTCTTTTGAAGGTTTGTGTGAATATTAATGCTAGTTGCTACCATTTAATTCTGTATCCTACACTATTTCTTTCTCTGAAGCATCCTTTTTGAAATTCACAGGGCATTCTTTTCTTACCAAGTTCACCTAGAAGAATTGGGCAACAGAGATGTTCTGTTCAATTGAATTTTCTTACTAACCAGGAGTTAACCAAAAATAAAGCAAAGGATATGGTGAAATGCCCCCTCTTCTTCTTTAAAACACTAATGCAGACAGTCATATTCTTGGCTGCCTCAGGAAAGCTTTTGTGTTAGACACTGACAACAAAAGGGATGAGGGCGGGGTGAGAGCCACAATTCCCAGACAAGTCTGCCTTTAGTGCAGTAACAGAAAGGAATTACTTATCCATGTTACAGAGTACCCCAGCAGAGTAGTTCAACCATTTAGGAATTTATTTTTCTTCCATAATGAGAAAACTGGAGGTAGATAATTGCTGCTGTCAGTTCTGGGCCTAGGTCTTAAGAGAACTTGAAATTTTTGTTTTGCCCTACGGAATCTAGTCATCATGTAAAGAGGCCCCAATGCCTGCTGGAGAAGAAGAGGCTATATGTGAAGAGAGTCCCTGGAGGATGAGAAACCACATGGAGAGAAAAGCTGTGTGAAGGAGACTGAGGAGTCCTGGGCAATAGCTAGCACCAAGTCCCAGACGTATGAGAAAGGCCATCTTGGATCCTCAAGCTCAATTGATCTACCCCAGTTGAATCTTCATGAAGCAGAAATGAGCCATCCCACACTGAACCCTGCCATCATTCTTCCCTCACAATCATAAGCAATAAAATGGTTATTGTTTTAGGCTATTCAATTTGGGGGTGGTTCATTATTCAGTAATAAGAAACAGAAACAGAAGGTTTGAATAAGTTTTTATAGTGCTGTAATTCTGTTGGTAGAGCTTGGGTTTTTATAGAACTTTCTCTGTTTTAAAATCTTTACATCAACGACGCCCATTTAAATTATATTTGGTGTTACCAGACTCTATCAGTTGCTAGAAATCCCATGTGTATGTGTGTGTGTGTTTGTGTGTGTGTGTGTGTTTGCACGCGTGTAACTTTGTGCAGAGGCATATATATGCTTTAAATAAAGATCAAATACCTGTTGATCTACCAGTAAATGTCATAGTAAGGAAAAAAATGACAAAATGTGTTTATTTTACTTTTGTCTAACTTCCTAGTTTCAGAAACAAACACTTTACTTAAGGATTACAATCTTGTTTATATTAGTGGTGATATCTGGCATGTTTGTTTGAAACCCCTCTTCCAAGGGCCCTGCTCTGCATGAGGCAGACACTCTATAAATAACACTAATGTCTACAATCAGGCCTTCATACTCTACTTGAACTTTTCAACATGTTTTTAATCCACTAGCTAATGTCCTTTAATTTTTTAAACAACTTAATCAGGTAGAAAGTATGGATTTTATTATCCCCATTTCACATATAAAGCAAGTACGATATTGGACATTGTATGATGAATCTAAGCATGTTTAGCTACTTAATAGACCTTGCAAGAGCAAAATTAGTAAAAACCATAACCCTGACCACCCCCCCTTTTTAATGTGGAGCCCTTTCATACCATTGTTAGGAAATTAGGGACATCAAAGAGTACTGATACCTCATGGCCCTCTTTGTGTTTCCAAGAGAATCAAATGCCTTAATGAACAACTTTTGAAAATATATGATAGATATAACCCTTTTAACTCAATGGGAAATACCTATAAAACAGTTATAATTTAGTCTCAACATTTGGTGTCTAATATAGTTTTAGTAGCAAACAAAGTTAGCTCAGCCTTACGAAAAGCTTTCCAAACTATTAAGCCTACTAAAATGCTGACCAGATTTCTATCAGCAAATTCCTATTTTACCTACTTTTGGTCACCCAATCTATTCTGTCTTTCTACATATCCATAAACCAACAGAGAAAACTCTGACCCCAAGACAAAAAACAGCTCTGACACATTTCCAAAAAGGAAAGAGAAGTGGGTCTCTATTAAATTTCCTTTTGGCCCACTGCCTGATTTTCATTAAGCCCACCATCATCATATGATAAGAGCAAGGAATATATAAAATTTCACTTTTTATTTTTCAATTTTGGAAAAGAAACATAGCATTACATTTTGTAATCCGGATGTAATTACAAAGATTACCGCTTAAATGTAAAACCGAAGCTTGGTTTTTCACATCTTTAGTAGTCATACAAAGAAAAATGATTAAGCCTGTCTTCTATTAGGTTTGCTTTGATTTCTTTTAGGCCCTGGGAATGTGAACTAGTGTTTGTTTTCATGGCCGCTAACGTTTAAACCTTCCAAGCAATTTTGGATTTAACAACTGAACATATTAAACAGCTAATATATAACACACACTGTGTTCTGAGTCAAAAACCCACAGCAACTCCTAAAACATTTTAGGCCATAGCTTTTGTCCTGAAACTATTGTAAGTCTGTGTTTAAAATCTTGTTTAGATTTTGTTTAAACCTTTCTGTTGGAGGACACTCTTTGAGAAAATAATTCTGGAAGTGTTTATATCAATGCACTTATTGAAGCTTGAACCATAGCCATTGCTAGAAATTTAGTAAGGCTAATCACTTTATTTCAGTTTAGAAGTTAATATTTCTCTATGTACTAACTAGAGTACAAAGTAGAAAAAAAGTCTTCTGATTAAAGAGGATGGAAATAGGATGTGAATATGAAGGATTCTCAAGTTTTCAGAAATAGAATACTACTTTTCTCTTTCCTGTTTCTTTTCTTCTTCTGTTCCTTGTTCTCTTCCACTTTCTGCCACGAGGTTCAGATAAAAATGTCCAGAAGAAAATCTGCTTTTGAGAATGGATGGTCATAAGGTTGACTCTTCAGAAGAAAATGGCAGAACGTTGGTAATTGTTTAAATATGGGAGCTGAGTTATCTTAATCTCCTACTTTTGTATAGTTTTGAGAAATTGTATAATAAAAAGTAAAAATATGTTTCCTTGGGCAAAAAGCTGTAATCAATTTACCAAAGCAGTTAATGCTGGTAATGATATCTGAACAACAGAATTAATGCTATGTTTTGTACGTCATACTTGAAAAAACAGACAGTTAATTTTGAGGTCCCTAGATTTATGCTGTTAAAAGCCACAAGAGATTTTAACATCAAAACGACTTGAAGATTTGGTAATTATAGGCTATTCAGAGGGTAATTTGACTCCAAAAGTCTGAATTAAAACTATTTCATTTAGGTAACAAAGAACATTTGTATTTATTTGTTTGTTTGTTTGTTTTGAAGATTACCTTTATAATTGTGTTGGTAAACAAAATGCTCTTATAATGGTGCATAACAAAATTCTCTGAAATTTAGTGACTTAACAACTCTTTCATTTACTTAAGAATCTAAGAATTTTGGACAGCAAGAGTGTCTCTATTTTATCATATCCAGGGGCTTAACTGGAATGACATAAATGGTTAAGAATGAGCTAGACAGTTCGACTGTAGTTATAAGGCTGGAACCTCACTTCTTTTTTTTTGTTAATTAATTTTTTTATTATGGTGACATTGGTTAACGAAATCCAGTAAATTTCAGGTATACAATTTAGCAGTAAGGCATATATGTATATATTGCATTGTGTGTTCACTGCTCATAATTAATTTTTTTCTATCACTATATATTTGACCCCTTTTACCTCATCTACCTCCCCCACCCCCATCCTCTGGTAACCACTAGTCCATTGTCCATGTGCATGAGTCTCTGTTTGTCCTGTTCTTTTGTTGCTTTTAGATTTATATTTTACATATAAGTGATATTATGTAGTTTTCAACTTTTCCTGTCTGGTTTACTTCCCTTACCACGCACACCAATGTTCATTGCAGCATTATTCACAGTGGCCAGGATATGGAAACAATCAGTGACCTACAGTAGATGATTGGTTAAAGGAGCTGTGGTAGATATATACAATGGAATATTACTCAGCCATAAGAAGAGATGAAATACTGCCACTTGCGACAACGTGGATGAACCTGGAGCCTCATTTCTTAACTGCTGGTGGGGTTTCTTAGTGCTCTTCCCTGTGTCCTGAACACACACACCTAACTGGACGTATTCACAGCATGGAAGTCTGAGAGTAATTGCATTTCTTACGTGGCAGTAGGCTTCTCTAGAAGGAAAGAAGAAGATATCAGGCTTTATAAAGCCTAGGGCCAGAACTGGTATAGTGTGATTTTTGTTTTGTTTTATTAATCAAGTAATCAGAGAGACAACCCCAGATTTAAGAAGGGGGATGTTCCAGTTAATGGATAAATCGGCTTGCCCACATAGTTAAGCAAGAGATTTCTGATGGCAATCTTTGAAGATTATCTATCATATACTGTTTAGTTTAGCTGACCTTAAAAAGGCTTTGTATTTGGAATGTAGTGAAATAATAAACATCTCTAGAATATAAAATAATTCTCTTTCTCATAAATTAAACTTTCTAGTGTAGTAAAGACACAGAATTTAACTCATATTACAGTGAAGGTATAGGGGAAAATGTAATTTATTATTCAGTTTCTAATCTGTCTTTTCCTCCAAATGCCTACTCACTGATGAGCAGGGGGAAAAATGTATTCAATATGCAATCTGGCTAAAAGCAATGATGCATGACCTAAACAGTCCACTAGGCAATGTTCAATCTCTCCCTGCTTCTGTTTATCTTCCAAAGAGCATTTGAGTGCACGAGAGAGGATACCTCATGCGTTCTCCTGGCATGGAAGGGAAGGGGTCACTGGGCTTGTGTTGATTCTTGGACGTTTGCCTGCTGGAGGGATTTTTCTTCTTTTTCTGGTTATTGTGCCTTCTATTGCTCACCAGCGTTGTCTGTGGCTGATAAATTTGTAGTCTATTCTTTTGCCTGGGGAAATGCTGCAGATAGGATTCCCTGGACAGCTTGTCCTCCCCTTTGTCCTGCTTGCTTCTTAACCTGACTTGGCTGAGTTCTCCATCTGGACCAATAAATTTTACTCACTCAAGCCTCAACTATGGGATAAAGTTTCCTTGCACAGCAGACCCCATGGCAGCTCCCATGGTCTCTAAATGCAGCACCCATGCTGCCTGAAAAATGAAGGCTTCCTGGAAGGTTTATTCTCAGAGCTTCTCTGCCAGATTGCCCTCTGTCCACCCCCTCCAAAAAATAAAATTATGGTATGCCTGAAACTGTTACCTTAAAACCTGTTTGCAAGGTTGGCCCTTGTCTGACGTCTAGGAACGTGGATTTGGGAGGGATTCCTACCATATTAACCTATATGAGTGAATCCATGTCTCTAAGTCATTTTACAAACAACATGGTTTATGCTGAACACCTGCTGTCCTTCTGAGGATCTGGAATTTTGGTACATGTCAGGAAGAGGATGCCTTTATGACCAGTTCCCAATAAAAACCTGGGTATGGGGTCTATAATGAGCTTCCTGGAAAACATTTTACACATGTTGTCACAATTTTGCTGGGAGAATCAAATGCATCCTGTGTGATATGCTGGGAGGACTCTTGGAAATTTGCATTTAGTTTCCTTCAGACTTCACTTCAGACACCTCTTCTCTTTTCTGATATTGTTTTGTATTCTTTCACTGTAATAAATCACAACCATAAATATGACGATAGGCTGAGTCCTATAAATCCTCCTAACAAGTCATTGAACCTGGGCAGGGTATTGGGGACCCCTGGCACATCCTTTGTCACAATGAGTACTCTGATATGATGGCGCCTCAGAATACATGGGGTAGCCAGTGAGATGGCTTTCCCAAGACCCTAAGTGAGTTGGAAGGAAGTCTGGAATAGGTGAAAATCAGGCTCCACTTCTTTTTTCTTTCTCTCTCTCCTAAATCCTACCATTTTCTGAGTCTGAAAGGGGGAATATTATGACTTATACAACAACTAGAACAAAAATTTGTTACTTTAGGCAGGTCAGGCTGACATGAACTAAAAAGCATCTTTTCTGCTCTGGATTGGCAAGTCCGCTTTCAGGTCAATAGCCTGACTTACAAGCTTTTGTCTCACTGCATAGTCCCAGTTTGCATGTTGAATATAATTACTCTCCTTTTCTCCACAGCCTCTGTGCATATAGATGCCTTGGGTGGAAGAGAATGAAGAGCTTGTACTTGCAAAGGTAAAGGACTAAGTCACAATAATAAATTTTAAAAATATTATCTGCATCATATTAGCTTAAACTTCACTGTACCTAGTAAGTTTTAATATGAACAAAAAAAAAACTAAAAGTCTGCTCGTGTGTGTGTGTGTGTGTGTGTGTGTGTGTGTGTGTGAATGTCTATGTGCATACACATACACACATATACAAACATACACACCTTTCCCCTCAGGCCAATAATATATGAATTTCTTTACTTTCCATGCATTTGTAATTTACTTCACAATTTTCATCTTTAGTTTTTCAATTTGGAAAATCAGATAAATTCACCTATTTAAAAACAAATCTGCTGGCAAATTTTTCTTTATAAAGCAGTTTTAAATAAAATACTGGATTTAAAACATTACTGAAAGGGAATGTTTAATGTTGTACATGATTTAATAAAATGCTTTTAATATATTATTCCAAAAGTAAATTTTCTAGATGATGCTAAAAATAACAAGTTTGAGTCATCAGTGTCACCTGGTCCAGGAGGTCTGAATGATGTGGGTGGCATGAACACTAAGAAAAGGACACAAAAGTAAACCAACTAACAATGAGCAAGCACATTTCTGTGACAGCTAATGCTTGTCCTGAGAGAGCACATAGCCCTTAAATAATCACTTCTTCCCCTCCCACCTTTATTAGTATTTAATGAACATACAATATCATATAGGTGTGCAAAGTGATTTAATACACTTATATATTGCAAAATGATTATCACCATAGTGTTAGTCAATACCTGCATCAAATCACATAATTACCATTTCTTTTTGTGGTAAGAACATTTAAGACCTACTCTCTTAGCAATTCCTTCATCTACCTTACTCACTCCTCACCTTCTTTCCTTCCAAAACAACCATCTTTCCTACTTACCAAAATCGACAAGTAAATATATAACACTCAGGCAGCAGACATTACCTGATTTCTCACTAGAATTATCCAAACCTGAATTTCACTAACACATAAGGTTAAAAAAAAATAGCTTGGTGAGGGTCTTTCAGAGGTCTTTCAGGTTGTTTCCCTATGGCTTACTCTGCTTTTGTTTAGAAGTTAGGAGAATTAAATGAACTGGGTCAGAAACACTAGACGACAATAACATTGAAAAGCCCTGCTGACCACTGTGCTGAGATCTCAGCCTGGCACCTCCCCCTCCCTCCTAGATGTCCCTCCTATGTGAGAGCAGCCCGCGTCTGCAGCCAGTACATATTGAACACGGAATTCTTCAAATACCACTGCAAAGCATCCAGAAAACACCAACTCTAAACTTAGTCTTACATATGTAGCCAGAGATATGGATAAATATAGAGACCTAGAAATACATACAGAACTCCAGAAAAGCTAGCTCTAGGCCAGAAACATATTGTGAATATGCAAATACCACAGTGTCTGTTACTGAAGCTTTGCCCTTTAGCACTTGCCTATCTCCATCTTTCTCTCTTTTTCTCTCTTCATCATGCCCCTCAACCACCAGCATCTTCCCATCTGTTTATTTTTTCCAAACTTCCATTTTAAAAAATATGATATCACCTCTTAAAAATAAGAAAAATATGGTGCCACAAATACCACTGCCAGGTGTAACATATGATGCTACTTCTGAGAGTTGGGGAACAAAATGTATAAAAGAAACTGCATTCAAATTTTCTTACAAAGGTTACCGGAAATAAATTTTATCCATTTTGTCTTGAACTCTAGTTCATTCCTGGTTAAATTTCAGGTCTGCTTTGTACTTTAAAGAAATTGTATAATCCAAGCATTGTCATCAGCTTTCTTAATTTATTTCCCTGAAATGACAAGCCTGGCAGAGGCAGGCCTGCCTCTCAAATGTCTGGATTACAGTGTAGCTATGGAAACAGGTGTTAAAGTGCCGTGAATGTCAAGTTAAACTGGTACTTTGCACATCGTGTTCTATATGGACGGCATGTTATTTTACATGCTGACCAACACAGCTGCACCCTTCTCTCTGATTTACAGGAAAGGTAGAGAACAAAGATGGCTAATTTCTTGTGTTCTTGAAAGCTCAGATTCGATTTCTCTGTTCTGCAAAAAAATTAAATAAATAAATAAATAAATAAATAAATAAATAAAGTAAAATAAAATGAGAAACAGAAAATCAGAGAAATCAGAAGAAATTTCCTTTCCATGGGCTAATATTTCCTCTTTTTTGTCTAAAAAGAAGAAAAATAAGAAGAATATTATAAGAAAGGATACTACTCGAATTCATACACTCTAACTTTCATTAACACGTCTATTACCAGCATTAAAGATCTAGTGAATTTCAGCATCCTTATACAGAAGTATTCTCAGTAACTTGCTAAAAACACTGCCTGCCATTAATTTGACCTACTCAGAAAGAAAAGAGAACAAAGAAATGGTGAGTTCTGGAGTACCTACTGTATGTTGGCCCAGTGATCAGACATGAGTAATTGTATTTCATTTCATCTTTACAAACAGTGCTGCAGGGGAGATAACATTCCCTATTTCATGGGGAAAAAAAACTGAGATTCAGAGAAGTTAAGTAATATGCTCAAAGCCTCAAGGTTATAAGTGCAATGGCCAGAATTCAATCTGAAATTTGTCCACAAAGCCCATGTTCTTTTCACTGAGTCAACATAGATAGCAAGTTTAGGGCATGTAAGGCCAAACTGGCACACCCTCTTTTTCCCCTTTAGTTTAGCTGGTTTAAAAAGACAATGTGTCGCATCTCTGGTTAGGTCACACTAATTAGATGGTTTTCTGACACTCATATCATGTTGGCCTGGCTTCAACTTATATAGTAACATTACTCAATTGAAATTTTATCCAACCCTTGATGAGTTATTAAATCAAAGTCTAATTTAAATGGATATTGAGGAACTCCACACTTTTAAAAGACAGTAGCATAAAATCTAATGGATCCTGTTTGCTCTTTTTATAAAAACTGTTATATTTTGATTGTTGATGCATCACTGGTTTTATGACAGGCAAAAGAAAAAAGAAATTAGAGTGAGGATATTCCTGAATCCACATGTATGTAAAATAAGAAAAAAAAAGTTTTTTAATTTATGCTTCTTAAGGGACATGGTGACATATATTTGTGTTCAACTTAACATAATTATTTACATGTAAAAAATGTCGAATTTAGACCAAGGTAAATGATTACAGGTAAGTGATCATCCTTGTGATCGCAGGAGCAGATGTGCTAAAAGCCTCAAAATAATAGAATTCAAAAGAATAGGGAGAGATGTGAATTAGCTCCTGGAAGTAGCAGCAATTGAGAAAGTTATAGCAAGTTCTGCTTTACTATTCTGGCCCTTTTTATCACAGTTCCTTTTAAAAATCTGTACTGATTCATAGGAAAGATGTACAGCAACATTACCATTAATGCATTTTGGCTTGTAGTTACAATATTCAAACTGTGCATTCTTCAGTCCTGAGGAATCATTGCTGCAACCCAGGCAATGGGAACTCAGTTTAAAGATGCAATTGTACATCTAGAGGAGGGAGGACACTGGAGAGACCAGCCAGCAAGGCTGAGGGAGTGGTGACGATCAAAAGAAAAGATGCATCTCAGTTATCTAAACAGGGAGCTTCTTTCAGTGTATTATTTTAGAGTTAACTTATATTGATTGGGAGGTGGGAGGCATTGAAGAAGCACATGTTATGTGTTAAAGAAGAGACAGAAATTCATTAATGACACAGTTGATGCAGAAGGACTGCTTATTCTCCCTGCAAGTTCATACAGCATCTGTTTTGTAGAATAGGATCTTGGTGGAACAAGAGAGAAGAATAGGTGCAGAAATTAGAGCACCTGAAATAATCCAAACCATCTTCCAAGACGTAGAACACAAAACATAGAATATTTTGGACAGGCATTATTTGTTTGAACATTTACAACACCTTTGAGGATTAGACTTAGTTTGACTCTTATCCAAGATCACAGTAAGTGCCAATGTCAGGATTTAAACACAAAATGCATGTTACTCTCATAGCTTCTGCTTTGCTGTAAGAGTGCCTATTCTGCCTTGCTTGGATTGTGTTATTCCAAGCCCTTAAGTGTTTGATTGGTCAAATGCATGAATGAGCCCAGATTCTAAATTTCTACTTCTCAGAATTAGCATAACTCTATAATTGGTGACTCCTCTCATACACCCTCATTATTTTCTATTGCTCACCAACTAGAACTATGTCTCATCATAATAAATATTGTTTCCTTTTTTTTTTGTTTTGCTTTGGAATGACCCTTATACAGTTATTTAAGAAATAGAAACCTTGGGGAGGGGACAGTAAACAACAAACTTTTCATTTTAATTTTCATAAGGATTCATTTGTAGACATTCATTTATTCAACACTAATTATGTGATATATTTGATGCTGTGGAATTCAAAAGTTTATAAGTAGTTCAGTCTAGTTGGAAAGGCAAGTAATTAAGTGGACATTATACTGATTGAGATACGCACAGAAAATTTTTGAGAATAGGAGAAGAGGTAGATAATTCAACATATGAAAGTAAGGAAAGGAGGTTGAAGATATCAGAGAAGGTTTCTTAGGGGAAGTTACATGTGATTTATAATTAGGCATTCTCTATTTAGGTTAATTACCACATGAACTATGTTCATGATTCAGTGTTTCTTCTTTGTGTTTCTGTGTGTGCATGTTTTTAAAAATTTGTGCCAGAGGTTGTATTTTTTTTTCCACCAGAGTCAAATTTATTGGAAAAAGTCATAAATGAAACTTCCTGCGTATGCACACGTCTATGTGCTCACACACCCGCTGTGTGGTCCACTTCTTCCTGGGTAGAACAGCAAGCTGCTTTAATTCCTCTAATCCCACACCAACTCATATAAGGCCCCAGAAGGATGAGCTTCTACTTCCTGCCAGTTTTCTTCCAGTAACAATCAAATATGTTTTAGACAAGACAACAGGGATCTGCAACAGACCAAATTCAGCCAGAGAAACAATAGGAGAACACTATATCTAGAAGCTTTCTTGAATGCAGAGACTCAGCCCTTTCATATATAACTCTAAGTCTTTCCCCCAAGGCCTAACCCTATGGCACAAACTTTCCAAACTTCTTTCCAGATCACCCCCAAAGGGGAGCTACATTGACCCCTTTGGGCTCTATCCACAATTGGCATTTACTTAGATGGCATTGTTTTGTCTCATAATAGCTTTTTCACAATGTATGGTCCTAATGTCCAAGCAACCAGAAAAGATACCATTTGGCACATATGGACTCTGTTCCATTTGATTAAATGGCTCACCCCACTTCTGTGCTAATAAGAATGCAATAAGGCTCTAATCTTCCCTCCCGATTTTGTCTGTTTCTCCAAAGATCTTGGTGACCACTGCATGTTCCCCAAGAAGATACTGACTTCACACATTCCATTCCTCTACATTACTCTGATACATCTTCCCTCTTTCCATCAACAGACATTCCACCCCATCAGTATTAATCATTCAACATAATTAGGTGTCCATATACCCGTAAATGATGAATACAGGCTATATATATGCTTCTGTATAATACTAGATTATGGTCAAATATAGGGTTTAGGGGGCAGGTAAAAAGGATAAAGGGGAACAAATATATGGTGGCTGAAGGAAACTGGACTTTGGGTATAAATACACAATAGAATATACAGATATCAAATGATAATGTACACCTGAAAATTATATAATTGTATTAACCAATATTACCCCAATAAACTTAATTAATTTTTTTAAAATTAATAATACTAGATTATGACAAACCTATAACCTCCTTGCTGAAAATCATTGCTATCTAGAATAAATTGTTATTCAATCTACTGATAATATAATTATATACTAAAAAAGTATCTTTTTCATATTTCTTATAAAAAGAAATATCTTGCAATATTCTAGATAGTATTTAAAAGCATATGCCCCCCTTTTGTTATTCCTAAAGATAACGTGCTCTAGAATGATTATAACTTACTGAAGATGTGAGTGCTGAGGTAAAGATGATTTTAAATTCAGCCAGGACATGGACTGTTAAGTTTTGTTCCCTGGATTTTTTCTCACATTTTTAATTGACCACACTTGATTTACTAGCCTGACTTACAGAGTGCTTTCTATTTATCCCCTATCCTCCAGTCCCCCTAAGGAGCTACTGTGCAAACCTTGTCCTTTAAACAGAAAAACATTTTGCTGTCCTGGTCAAATGGAAGGCTGCAGCACATACTCCGGATGGCTGAAGTTTTCTCTGAAATGAAATATAGGAGCTATAACTCAGTTTCTTTTGCAATGAACCATAGGGGCCATTTATCAGGATGTGGCAGACATTTATCTCCTCAAATACTGCAAGGCAGATGGAAATAGCATCTAGCCTCCTGTCAGAATATATAACCCAAAAATTGCCCCCACCCATGAAAAGACCCAAACAAATCAGTAGCCGTAGATCAGCTATAGGCAAACCAAACCAGTTAGTCATAAAGCATTCTTCCCACACCCTTCATGGACAGTGCTGTCTCCTTTCCCAATGCACCAGCACTCTCAAATCAAGGTCTGCAGGCCCCCAGCCTTTGTTCTGACCCTCTTATTAGGAATCCAAAGCCATTGTGTTCTTTTTCACTGTAAACTTTCAATTATTGGAAAAGGGACTTTTTCCATTTTCGAACCTAAATATCAACATTTAAAAATTATCTCCTCCAAAAAACAGTTTGAGAAAAGCTCTTTCCCTCATTGCAAAGCAAATCCACCTTATATACTTAAAAATAATTAGAATGATAAATTTTATGTTATGTGTATTTCACCACAATTTAAAGAAATTCAGGAATAGCTAAAATTAATAAAAATGCCAGGTTTTAAAATACTGGCCTTCCCTGATTATGTCATATTTATAATATATAAGTCCTCTGGAAGACAGGCATAGTGGTAAACTAACTTTTTCCCCTTTAAGGCTGACTTATGTTAAAATTGTTTATTAAATTTCTGAGAGACTCAAAACTACATAGAGATACTGTAACTTATGAAATTTGTAAGTGTGGCCAATTCCAGAACTTGAAGAGTCTAACTTAAACCTAAATTCTACCCAGTGCTTTCCTACTCCATTCCCAAAGATATTTCTCATCACATTTCTGATCTAAATTTTGCATCTTTTTATTGTTTTTCTTTATAAGGAAGTACTGGTTGAACTTCGTGTCTTAGCGAAGAAAAAAACCTCTGATTTTAAAACTGAAAAATCACAAGCAACCATGTATTTTCTTTTGTTTTGCATAAAAATCCCTTTTCTCCCAGAAGTTCCCCCTACTTATTTTTTAAAATAGGCTTATCAATGTTCCTCAGAAATTATTAACTCTTCTATTTAAAAAAAGGTGATAATATATAACCTTTGCAATTCCCCCTTCCATAGTATATTGCCATGTACTTAGTAGGTGTAAAAGGCTTTTGTATTGATTTTCATTGGCAGGACATTTAAAAATTTCTGAAAAAGAATTTGCGGGAATGTAAAAAGTAAAAATATTGTCCTAGATGAACTGGTGTTCATTAACTAACCAAACACTGTCCCTGAAAAGTGAGACATCCAGAATGAAGGCCAGAGGATTTTATCGGACCTAGGTTCATATGCTTGGCCAGTGGAAGAATACTTTTGACATTAAAATCAGTTCACACTTGAACATCTCTTTGTAAAGGAGATTGTATGGAAAATAGCTTGAGCACATCTTCTATAAGTGAACTGGAAGAGTAACTGTACATGACCCACTATTAAATTTTAAAAACTGCAGATTGTTCCCTTGGACAATCCTGGGACATTTATTGAACTATTTCTAGAAGCCAATAAGCCTTTACATTTTTAATATTAGAAATGCACACATACAAATATTTTGAAAAAAGGCTCTCTACTTTTAATATGGATTTTGGAATTTGAAAAATCATTGAAAGTTGGTTTTCTTCTAAAGAGCTAGATAGTTTCTGATTACAACATGAGTACTGAAGATCCTTCAGTGGTTCTCCAATATCTGCAAGATAATGTCAAAGCTTTAGGCTCATTCATGCTCACCTCTCTAGTCTCTTACCTACAATTCCTCCAACTTATTGCTGTTTTTTACTTTCCAAGCAAATTGTATTCTCACATATTTGTATCTTTGCGTAAGCGGCCCTGACTACATAGAATGTTCTCAATATCATCCACCTGAAAAACACCTACACAGGATATAACACATACTCAGTGGCCTGTAAAGGCTTTCTATAATACTACTTGGTGAGATTCAGGTGATCTCTTCTTTGTTGTCCCCATGGCCTCTGTGTGTGTTACAGCTAGAGCACCTCCCATCATGTTATAACTGTTGGTGCATAGGTCTTTGCACTACTACCTCCAGATTATGAAGAGTCTATAAAGCAAAAAGTCTGTTTTTGTTTATCTTTATATATCCAGAAAGGAAAGGAGCGGGGAGAGAGGAAAATACTCACACATACTAGGTGCCAAACAAGAGTAGACCATTCACTTAATCACTCATTCACTCACTCTTCAACTCACCTGAGATACCTGGGGTTATGATGGTGCTCAGAAGAATTGAAAGAAAATGTCTTAAATCCAAAAGATAAGATAGAGTCAGTAAATCACTCATATCAAAGTCAAAATCAAACTAAAAGTTCAAAGACCAAGAAAAGGCATGAGGCAGAGCTGGATTAAAAGTCGGGATATTCATCCAAGTAGCCACTGCCTTTGTAGTTGGGATATATGTTTCTCAGTTTTCTGTTGTTCCTACCAGTCCTTAATACTGCATCTATTAGAGTCATTCAATTAAATTACCAATCTAGAGTCTGTAAGTATTTGGGTTTTGGACCTAAGAAGAATCCATTTAACAAATAATTTTTTGTAACTCATCTGATCCATTGGTTTGGGTGCCAAGAATTTAAACACTTTGAAAAGAAAAATAGCTTATTATTGACAATGTTTTAAACCATGAAGCCATAAAGCCTTTGGTAATATCTCTAGCTTCATTAATCATACCAGGCATTCTAATAGTCCCTTGAGGGCAAGGAACACTTGATGACAAATGACTAGAGAAATACATAAACATACAGACACAAGAACAAGAGCAAAATATACAGGCTCTTTCTCTTCATTGCAATAATTCCCTTCATTCTACTCCTTCCAAAGAAAACTTTATAATTTTGTACACTGTATGAGCTCCTGTACAATACTAAGAATGGCCTTTTCTGAGTTCTGTCCTAAGAAGAATTGTGATTCCATTGTTCAACACAAAAGTACAGCTGCTATCTTTCAGGAGCGTTGTTTGTTTTCAAGCAAAGCTAAAAAAAAATAGTTTTGTTTCATTAATTATATTTTTTTCTTTTAAAATAAAGTGATACCTATTTTTGCCTCTTCCAGAAGCAGGAGTGGAAGAGATGACAGGAAACAGGAAGTCCTTGAAATCAATTGGCTCTATGAAAACCAGGGGTCTAAGACATCCTTCATTTGCTCTAACCATAATCCATTGGACTTGCATTTTGTGCTCTGTCTATCAAATCAAACCTTCCCTGAGGAAAACCTGATTCTTTTAGGCCCAGTGTGCTCTTAGAGCACAAGTCACATGGCTTACTTCAATAAGTCCCCATTACTGCCGACGGCATTGGTTTCAGAGCCAAGTCCCAAGGGCTCCCCAGATGGATCATTCAATCTTCTGAGTAATCAATCCTGAGAGCTTGCAAATCTGGCCCTGCTTGGCTGAGCCAGGGGAGTGGCCTGCCTGGTGGCCAGCATGGGCTTGAGCCCAGGGAAACCACAGCAACATACAACCTCCTTTTTCAAAAGCTTCCTCCCAGATCATTGGAAAGGGCAGAAAGAAAGTGTGAAAACAGAAGCAGGGTCCGGGGTAGGAGGCTGAGAGATTCAATCCTAAACAGGTTTAAATTAAAAAAAGAAAACAGTTACTTGACCCTCTGCAAAAACCTCACACCCCACAGTCCCCTTAAGGACATTCGAACCTCCCAACTATGTTGTCACACATGAACCCACACCCAGAGTGTTAAGTATCACTGGCTCTAGGACAGAAAAATGTCATCATCCCCTCCTCCTGGCTGGCGTCTTTAAATAGCTCCTCTTATTTACGGGTGTACATAGTGTTAATGTCCTTCAGTTGCTCTATTTTCAAGGATGGAAAAGCAGTTGCTAAGCATTTCTAAATGACAGCCCCAGGGTTCATTAAAAATATGGCAAACATTTGCTAAGCTCATTAAGTGCAATTTTTGTGTGTGTGTATCAGATGCCTCCTCTGCATGTTCTGCGTGACCAAACATCTATTAACCCTAATCCCATTGATGAGTTTGATACATTCAAACCGGCAATTAGACAAAACAAAAGGGATATTTATGGAGAGACTCCTAAATGGGCTTTCATATGGTCTAAGCTGTTTCAAAACGACAGTTTAATTCCCCTCTGTTAATCCCTCACTTCCAGAGCACTCCCTTTGTTTGATTATAGGCTGTCAGATTTAGGGATTCTGATTGAATCAAAATTTGAGGCAAACTAGAAACACATAATAATTACGCCATTTAAGCACTGTTGCCTACTGTATAAGCAAACGAAGTGCTCTACAAATGAAGACTCCTCGGCTCAAAAGGTTTCTAAAATGTGCTGCTTGTACAATTAGAAGCCATAGAATATGAATTAGGTGGTAGTTTCCCCAATCCTTTCGAAAATCCTCCAGTTGACAAATTTGGTGGTAAAATATTACACATTAAATCTGTTGGTTAGGCAAAAATATTTTAAGGCAGGCTTGCTCTGCTCTTCCTTTCCTCCACCTCTTTGATTCCCCCCACCCCCACCCCAACCACAGCTGTGGACTTGTCTGACCCACAGTGGTTTATCTGAGCACTCGTTCTCATTGGGCCATTCCAGCTTTCCATTAACTCAGGGCCATGGTGGTGTTATTATTAGAGGTGGAAAGGATTCTGCATCACTTACATGGTGTAAAGCTGGACAAATAAACAAGTACTGACTATGGATGTCTCCCGATTGCACTGGGCCTCATTTTTGAATGTGCTCTTTCAAATAGCAAAATGACCCTTCTCTAGCTTGTAAAACCTCTCTTTGTTTTCCCTCAAAGAGAAGGAAACTAACCAAGAGAAGTGGACTTTTGACAGAGTTTCCCAGCAGTAACATCATTTTCAAGTGGCTCTTGACCAGCTGAGCTTTTTCAAAGTGTAACTTTTATAGCCACAAAGGATCATGTCTTATTTGGGTTCATTAAATTTCCTCTTACTTTGCAAAGGGCTGACCAAACTCACAGCTGTCGAGAGAGAGAAGCCAACTCTTCATCATTCTTCAAGTCGATTCAGCACTGGTCAGGGCTCTATTTGAAAGCCCTCTCTAAATTTAGACCTCATAATTTAGTCTCTTTTGGAAACAACAACAACAAAAATTTCTTGTTCTGGTTAGAAATGGATCTCCTTTTGCTACTGGCAAAAGTTCTAGTGTTGCCAGTGTTAGCATGACAATGAGATATGAGTTGACTAATGAAAGTATGGCATGAGTGAGACAAGGGTGCTGAGCTCACAGTGAAGAATATTATCTAAGAAGCAAAGAGAAAGAGAACACGAGTGTAACAAGAGCCAGATTGTCAATGCAAAATCATCCTCACCCCCCCCCCGCTTTCTCCCTTAAGAACTACATTTCCCAGAATTCCCTATCACCAGGATTCTGGGTTAGATGCTTCCAAAGAAAGTTTCTCATCCAGGCTTTGGAAAACAAAGAGAGGAAGCCATTCCACTGCAGCAGCGGCTGAGGTTTAATGATTTGCAGATCCTAATGTCCTATCAAAAATCTCTTTGATGAGATCCCAGTGTCCTATCAAAAATCTGCTTCCTGTATTTTTAGATCTCTAAGCAGTTTCCTCCTGACCTTGGCTTCCAGACCTGGTCATGGATATGTAAGCCTCTAATTCTCAGTGTCAGAATACTTCTTCCTTCAACCACCGGGCTGATGACCTGACTGATACAGATGCCCAGAGCTAGGAAAGAGAGGTGAGTTGAGACCAGACTACCCTGAAGATGAGATCTGAAGCTCAGTGTGGGGAGCCTTCTAGCTCATTTATGCATGTAACATTTTTTCAATTAATTCTTATTGAACATCTACAATATTCTAAACCCTCTGGTAGAAATTAGTGATAAAGATATATGCTTCCTAACCCATAGTTCTCATAATGGGGTGGGGATGGGGGAGTACAGAGAGTTACAGCTGCCATTTATGGGGAGACTGACAACCTAAGAATAACAATAGGAATGTAATTTGGGGGGAAAAATTAGTTGGGAACCAAACAGATGAGTTATAATCTCATCTCTAGCATTTTGTAACTGTGTGATTTAGAGACCAATTAGCTTCTTTCTGAGTGCCTTCTTCCTGGTTTTTATATTATGATTGTTATGAAATTAGAGACAATGCACATACAGCCCCCAGTGCAGTAACTAACACATAGTAGCCACTCAATAAATGGTATTTGAATCTTTTTGTTCCCACAAGAAGCTAAGCTTTCTAAAGGCAGTTGCCATGCTTTACTGTCTTGGTGTCCCAAGGATTTACCTACCACAGTGTCTTATGTTTAAAAGATGTTTAATAACTCATGAATGAATGATGAAATAAATAGATATATGAATAAACTGAGTTATACATAATATATGCTTTGTAATTGAGCTCTCTTATACTATAATTTAAAATAATTAATATATTATAGGTATACTAAGTGGGAACAAAGAGGAAGGAAGGCTTGGGGAAGTCAGAGAGGGGAAGGGGCATTTGAGCTGAGATTTAAAAGATGAGAGAGAACAAGTTCCCACCATTTGGATACGATGATGGTGCATCAATAGAATCAGTTAAAAAGAGTGCCTTAGGCACTCCTTGCCTAGGCATCTTTAGACCTCTCATTCTGTATTATGAGACTTTCCACTTGGGCCAAGATGAGCTTCCTGTGACTTGTTAACTACTAGTCCTATAATTCTATGAACTCTCAGGTAGGGAAACCCACATATCACACAACAATGCCCTGTGAGTGACGCAGGCTCTCATTTCTGCTGAAGGAAATGAATTCAGAAAGAAAATGATAATCTACAGGGAGTAACACCCACACAGTTATCACTCAAATGATCCCAAAGGCTCTGAACCTGATTGGAGTGGTGCTTCATAAACTTCCTTTCAAGGGGTTTCTTTGTCATCTTAGTAATTATGAAAGACTTTTATAGTCTGATTAAATATATTCAATCCTTGTTCAGTTTTATACTTATTTTTAAACTATACCCATTGCTTCTAACTCTCTCTCTCTCTCTCTCTCTCTCTCTCTCTCTCTCTCTCTCTCTCTCTCTCCATATGAAACTTTAATTTCTTCTCCTTACCACTTTCTCCTTCTGACACCCCCTCCCCAAAGGTCAATAATATTCTGGGGTTATTTCTAGGAGATCTCTTCATTCATGGTATATTTTTCATGGTCTTCTTCTGCCAGTGTCTCAGATCAGTGCAATGGCTACAGGTCTGGATAGTTTCCATGCTCATTCAATGATTCATTTATTCACTTTATAAATAGCTACTGAGCATTTACAGTGTGCACAGCAGTGTTCTGGGTACAGAGCATACAGCAGTGAACAGATCTGGCAAGTTCTCTACTTATGGAACTTACTTTCTGATGGGAGCACACAAGTGCTTTCTGGATTTATTGTACTGTAAATTAAGGGAGTAAATAAAGTTTGCCCTTGGGGCCCTCTTAATTACCTATTTCCACAGCTTTTTGTCCTTTGTTTCTTTCTGTACTCTGCCCACTGGCAAACCTCTCTCTATTTGGCTTCCCCACCTGATCCTCAGTGGAAGGCCCCAGTCCAGTATGCCCACACCACATTGGACTTATCCTACCCCAAGTTGATCTATTTTGTATTTCAATGACTCTCAAATTAGGATCTGTGTTTAGTATACCAGGAATTTGCAAAACCACAGGAAAAACTCACTGCATCTTCTAGGAGCATAAAATCTACTGGGTGATGAAAAGATAGTAGAACATAGACCATAAAATTAATGTAAAAATGTTAGCTATAACAAAAAAATAGAGAGACATAATGTGGTTGGTTTCTTTAAGCTATGCCTGAGTCCTTGAAAGTAGTAAGAGATGAACAAATGGGAACAGAAAGAGAAATCAAGACAGAGACAAAGTGTACTGGGAAACAGGGAGTTGTGCATTCATTCTCTGGAAGATTACATCAGGAAACACAATGAGAACCATGCTGTTTACTGGTTCCAGATGGCTTAAGTCTCCAGCTCTATGATTATGCTGCTCTCCTGCAGAAATCTCTCCAAAGACTTCCCATAGTAATCGGAAAACCATCCCAACCTGCTATGCATTATTTTCTGAGATGTCCTTGCCTAACTCAGAACTCACGTACTACTTTTTACCACTCTACATCCTTCTTCAACCATTGGCGCCTTCTTTCCTTCCTAAATGTAACCATCTTGTTCCCTCCTTTGGGTTTTTGCACTAGCTGTGGCTGCATTTGCTCACAATGCTTCCCACTCTACTCCGCCCTCATCCACATCATGTCTTCACAGGGTTAGAATCTTCTTTCCTTCTTGTCATTTACTTTTTGCTTAGATGTCTCTGATGTCTCAGAGACATGTGATAACGTTGGTCTGAAGGAGCTTTCAGTCAACTGCTTCAATATCTCCCTGTTTTAGTTCCCTTTATAGCAGTTATCACTATCTGAAAAGGTCTTATTTTTGTATTTGTGAATTTAATGTCTTTTTTGCTCAACATAGATTACAAGTCCCATGAAAGCAGAGACTTTGCTGGTCTTATCTTCCATTAATATTTGCTTTATCATTAAAGATTGAGGTAACACATTGCATAAGTCTTTCTGGAGAGAAAAAGAGTGGAATGGTATATAAAAAGAGGAGAAAAAGTTGTACAAGTGAAGATTCTTCTCTTTCACATTATAGTTTGCCATGGAACTACATAAACATAGTTTATATGGGCAACTGATCATACCTACTAATTCCCAAGAATAGTTCATTTACTATTAGACAGGTTTTAAATTTATATTTACTGTTCTAGACATCGTGTTAGGCACTGAAGACCCAGAGGTAAATGCTACATTATTTATATCTTTTAAAAAGTGGGGAGAAAGTTACTAGCATTCCGATAGTGCTTTGGTAGAGGTATGTACAAATTATTTTAAGCAGAAGGGACTCAGCTAAGCCTTGTCTAGGAGAGTTGCAGAAACAGCACTAATATATGTTCTGGATTTGGGAAGGTAAGAACTTTTACAAACAGTGGAAGAGAAAAAGTTCAAGTCTGGGTAGAGGGGCAAGAACATGTACAATAAGGTAAAATAGTAAGTGGTGCTGCTTTTACAATCAAGGGAAAGGTGAGTATTTCCCACGTAGCAGGTAGCCAATAAGTAAGAGAAAGAGGTAGTGAGAGATAGATCTGTGAAAGGCTTTTGCTGTCAAACTACAAGATTTGGATAATCATGTGGCTACTAAGGAGTTGTGGAGCGGTAGTAAGGGAATGATGGCAAGATCAGAACGCTATTTTAAAAAGGCAAGTAGAAACAGTATGAAGAATGCTTGTCCTGTATCCATGGCAAAAGACCCAAGACTATAGGCAAGAGATGCTCAAGGCAGAAAACTGGGATGAAGGGAAATCAGCCTAGAGGTAGCAGTGACAATGCTCACTGATTAGATATGTGTGGTGCAGACATGAGAGAAATCATGGACAAATGAAGAAATTATCACAGTGGTCATGGCAGGAACAGACTAGAAATGTTGGGAGAGACGAGTTTGAATGGAATTCTCTTGAGTGCTAATACAGTTGAACATATGACCCATCCCAGCATCCCTGGCATTTTATTAGTTGCTAAAGACCTCTAAGCCTTAGTCAGTCAGTATTTAAAGACTGCGATTAAAAAGCATTGTGACAGACCAGCAGGGTAGATATTTCTAAAGCAGGGTGTCTGTTCCAGGATCACCACCAGTCATCCACAAAGGCTGCTGCCAGCCACCACTAACACCGCCCCCCGCCCATATCCTCATTGTCATACATTATAAATTGTTTCAATCCATCTAACATAATGAGACCACTTTGCAATTCCATTATGATTCACTCTCAAGTTTAAAAGCTATAGTCAAATAGCGGTGAAGGAAAGGCATTAAAGAAGTGTGGTGACATCCTTTGGAATTCCACATACTTCCCTGGCAGCCAAGCCAACCTTCTGAACATTCCTCTTAAAGGGCATTTGCCAATCTCTTTCTCCAAGAGTATTAGTGAAAATCTATAGCTCCATTCGGATACCAAATGCAGCTGCCACATTCTGTGTTAGTGCCAGCGAAGTACTTCACATAGACAGACAGCCTTCTGAGGCTGCTTTATTTCTTGTCAGCTTTTCAAACCTCACTCCAACAGAAATCTTTTGTATTTAAGCTAGTGGCCACAAAACCAGCATGTGTCTTCTGGTCAAATGTGCCTTTCTTATGCCATACCACGTTTCTTTTCCTCCTTAATTTTTTTTTTAATGGAAAAAACGCAATTGGCTTTTCCTGATGGCACTTTCATTACGGTCACAAACATCCTAACAGAAGCATATCTGTTCACATTGAGCCTTCTTGTGGCCAGAGAAATGTGATTCACAATTCAATACAGGCTTCCTTAGTTGAAATTTTTGGTGAAGTCAGTGACGCTTTGTCAGAGTTTAGTTACTAAAATGAACCAATACATCTTTTCTCTTTTTTTCAAAAATATTTTGTGTAGTTTAATTCTCAGCCTGTCCAGGGTTATGTTTGTACAGTTTTGAAAGAAGAGCCTAGAGCACCTTCTTCTACCACCATATTGAAACTGAAGGTTATGGGTTTCCAGATCAAAGTTCTGAGCTGGCATGAAACCTAGCTAATTACTCAGCTGGCACTGAGCCCTTGGGAGATCAGATAGGCCTTTCTCACCTTAAATACAGCTCAGAAACAGGGAATTAAATACTGGATAACGAACTAAGAGGAATCTTTCACTGCAGACAGAATTGAACAGAAGTATCTGTTGGAGGACAAGGGCCCCATGGCACCATATCTGAGGCTCACAAATGACAAAGCAAATGTGAAAATCTTGGAGCAAATGAATTGGGAAAGACTTAAGGGATCTTTCCCATAATGCTAAACCTCCCCCCAAGAGAAGAGATAGTGCTGCAAATGGAGAAAACTTTCTCCAGCCAGAAAACTGGCAAATCAAAATATGCACAACTTTTGTGCTGAAATCATAATACTTTTTTAAAAATGATTTTAAAAAGACATCTATAAATCCTTTGGCTATTTCTTAAAGGAAAACTCTCTAGTAATTAATAAAACAAATATCTGTTCATAATCTCCAATAAACAATACATTGGGTTAAGTGTTGAGGTCTCAAAAATCAACAACTTGCCAATTAGAGCTTCACAGTCTGGAGAGACAGCCACGTCTTATAAAAATATATGCAGAGATTGTTGAAAGGAAAATAGAGAGTAAAAATATGTGAAGACGGAAAGGATTTAGATATCATGAAAGAGGGGAGATTTGATATGAGGCCTGGCTGATAACTTGAACTTCGGCAACCTAAGTAGGGAAATGGCAGACAATTGTACATGAGAGTGACAATAAAAGCAGATGGAAATATTTGAGAAAGTTCAGGGCATATAGAACGAATAGTCAGTAGAATTGGTATAAGGAACACAGGACTGAACCCTGTGGAGAGGTGGAAATTGTAAATAGCAGGGTAGGTCAGCTTTAAAGTCTGAGAATTTAAAAAATTTTTTTCTGTATGCAAGAAGAAGCCATTGAATGGCTGCGAAGAAGGGCAAGGTGTGACCAGATCCCAGTGGTAAAGTGATAACTAGAAGCAATGTGTATATTAGATTGGAGGGGTGAGGTACTGGAGATAGTCTGGTTATGAGGCTATTATAATATCTCAGATATAGATAAGGCAAATCTGATAGTAATAAGAGAGAGAAATGGTCAAGGATGTGTGTGATAGGCTAAATAATGGCCCTCCAGAGTTGTTCATCTTCTCATCTCCAGAACCTGTGTATATGTTGCCTTACATGGCAAATGGGACTTAACGGGTGTGATTAAGGATCTCAAGATTAATAAATTACCCTGAATAGTTAGGTGGCCTAATCTTATATCAAAGATCTTTATATGATGGAGGGAGAATGATTGGAGTCAAAGAGAGAAATGTGGAGATGGAAGCAGAGATCAGAGAAGAGAGAAGATGCTACTCTATTGGCTTTGAAATGGCATAAGGGGCCATAAGCCAAGGAATACAGGTGTCTTCTAAAAGCTAGAAAACTCCAAGGAACAGATGTCCCCTACAGCTTTCAGAAGGAATGAAGTCTTGCTGATACCTTGATTTTAGCTCAATGAGACCCATTTTGGACTTCTGAACTCTAGAACTATAAGATAATAAATCTGTGTTGTTTTTAAGCCACAGAATTTGTGTTATATGTTATAGCAGCAATAGGACATTAATACAATGTAAGACACATTTCATAGGTAGCATTGATAGTATATGTCAACTGATGACATGGAGAATAAGAAAAATGAAAACTTTAAAGTGGCTTAGTAAAATTATTGATAAAATTAGTTAACTATTAACAGAAAGAAAAACTGAACAAAAGAGAGTATGGTGAAAAAGAATAAAATTTGAAAGAAATCAGAAAGAAAGAAAGGAAGGAAGGAAGGAAGGAAGGAAGGAAGGAAGGAAGGAAGGAAGGAAGGAAGGAAGGAAGGAAGGAAGGAAGGAA